>LPNX010047248.1:184585-227424 GCA_001517045.1 Pseudotsuga menziesii
TCTAATCACCAGCATAGTAGGACACACCTACTACCATCTGTGAAAAGGCTCTGCACTTACAATCACCAGCATGATAGGACACACCTACTATCATCTGTGAAATGGCACTGCACTTACAGTCACCAGCATGATAGGACACACCTACTATCATCTGTGACAAGGCTCGGCACTTACATCCATCCAGGTGGGAACACATCCTGCTCACAATGATGGAAGGGCATGCACTCATATCTGATCATGAGGGGAACACATCCCAGCAATCATATCAGAATGGCCCCCAGTCCTCCTTGACTGAGCTACCTAGTAACTGACCAGGCGCCTCCATTCTCCTAGAGAATGGCAGTTGCCCTTACATTCGACCTGCTCGTCGAAATGGCCAACACTCACATCTGACATGGAAGGAACTTAATCCTTTAGCCATGAACAGAATGGTTCAGTCCTTACATATGATCAAGTGGGAACACATCCCTCTATCACATCAGAATGGCTACTCAGTTCTTATACTGAGTGTTCCTGGTAACTGACCAGGTGCCTCCATTCCTAGAATGGCAATTGCTCTTACATCTGTCATGCTCGACAGAATGGCCAGCACTCATTTTTGACATGGAAGGGAGCAACCCTACCACCATGACAGAATGGATCAACCCTTATATCTGACCTACTCGTCAAAATGGCTATGGATCTCAGCACTCATATCTGACATGGAAGGAACCAATCCTCTCACCATGACAGAATGGCTCAGCCCTTACATCTGACCATGGAAGGAACCAATCCTCTCACCATGTCAGAATGGCTATGGGTCTCATCACTTTCTCTGGGAGGAAGCCTCAATTTGGAGAACACCAAGTCTCTCTCTGAAGTACTCGAACTTCAGCCTAGCCAATGGCTTCGTCAATACATCAGCTATCTGTTCCTCCGTCGCAACATACAGGAGCTTCACTGCTCCTCTCTGCACCATATCCCTGATATAGTGATACTTGATCTCGATATGCTTCGACTTGTCATGAAACACTGGATTCTCTGACAACTTCACACAACTCTGGTTGTCACAATGTATACAAGTAGCATCTAACTAGAGATCAAATATATCAGACAGTAGCTTCCACAGCCATACTGCCTCACAACTAGCTGAACAAGCTGCGACATACTCTGCTTCAGCCGTACTCAGTGCCACACAGGATTGCTTCCTGCTAAACCAAGAGATCACACCTGATCCCATACTGAAGCAACATCTCGAAGTACTCTTCCTGTTGATGGCACTGCCTACCCAATCTGAATCAACATCACCTTCCAGGTTAATCTTCTGATTCGCATCGTATTTGAGCCCATAATCAATTGTACCCTTCAGGTACCTCAGAATATGCTTTGCAGTTGTCAAGTGAACACTCCTCAGATCTGTCAAGTACTGGCTCAAGGTGTTCACAGCAAAGCAAATGTCTGGTCTCTTGTTCATCAGGTACATCAATGACCCAATCATCTAACGATACATCGTAGCATCAACCAACTCTGACGAAGCATCACTCAATAGCTTCAGGTTCGATGCCATAGGTTTGGCCATCGCCTTGCATTCCATCATCCTGAACCTCTTCAGGATCTCTACTGCATACTTCCCTTGTCCAAGGAAGATCCCATCTGTACTCTGCCACACCTCCATACCTAGAACAGTAGTGCATCGACACATAACAGGAGCATCACTGGTCTTCCACCTTCAACCTTGGATCAAAGGTTGGAATCCGCTTTACTCTGAGTAAAGCCTAGAATCATCAGTAATATGCCCATCCTATCGTACCATGTCGAACCTCAGGATCTTCTGCAATCACTCCCTCTGAAGCAGAGCATCATACTCCCTCTGTCTTCCGTACTCTATGCACTGAAACATTCTGTACTGGAGTGACAAGTAGTATCCATCTAGGATCACTGGATACTAAGATCCTCTATCTTGAACTTCTTCAAAAGTTCATCTTGCACCCATCTGTGAGCTTGTCATCCTCTATCAACCTTGTAGCAAAGGTTAAGATATTCATCAAGCTCATCATGTATGTGTTATCCCATGGGTGTCTTCTGAACTCGTACAAGGCCTTCTTTCATTTGCAGACATGATTATGCATGTCATGTGACTTCACTTCTATTAGCTGTAAATGTTTCTTTGTAGACTATGCCTTCTCTTCATGAGAAGCCTCATGCTACGAATCTTGCTTTGTATCCCACGATGTTTCCATCTACTGCATTATGGAACTATGAACTTCTCTTCAGGTCTCGATACTGCGCCCTGACATCATTCTTCTTGAACTGGTCTTCCCTTTCTTCTTGGTGGCTGGAAGTTTCTGCATCAATGATCTCACTGCACCCATCACATTATTCTTCATTTTGAAATGTCGTCACTTGCTCTTCAGAACAAGTCTTCATTCTTCTTTGCTTGTATGCGATCTTTCCTACAAGTCAAATGCAATCGTATGGTTAGAACATTTCATAAGGAATATTCATACTAGCAAATACTTATGCATAAATATATGATCATGCAACTACTTTATCCAATACAACATTCATCCATATCTCACTGAAACTTTCTAGATGCCTTCCATCTCTACCAGGACAACATTGAGATTGTGCACTAATCCAATATGTCAGCAAAGAGGTTTCATTCTAGATAAGTAGCAATGGATAATTTGTATAGCACCATGAGCTACTTACCCATCACATGCATATTAGTAGTATACTGTCATTAGTGCAAACATCCTATCATGCATAATACAATAGCTAAATATAAACAAATGCATAACAAAATAATATCATGAAATGACAATTGAATACTTATCTTTATTTGTTTCGTGGGTAGACTGCTTCTTGATCCTTCAGCTTCATCATCTTCTTCATTCATGGTAGCATCGTTTCTTATCCAAATGACAAGGAGGATAAGAAATTCTTCAAGGGTTGAGTTCTTCATATTCCTCATTGCTTGAGGGATATTCTTTGGATGGAAAGAGCTTGATCTTCAGTTGCTCCCACCTTCTCTTCTTGAGCTTCTTCTTCTTGTGAGTTCTCTTTCTAGAGTCTATTGAAAGTAATCACTTCCTTCTAGCACACATTCCTCACATGAATGAATTCCACGATCCTGGGAGGCCATTCAAGGTGGCCATCACCACTTTTTCATTCTTCACTTTTTCTTTTACCGCTTCAAGTTGTTCTTTGATTTGAGAGACTCTTATGACTGCATGGTCTCTGCATTCTGGATCTTCACATTCTTCAACTGGTTTCTTTAAGTCATATTCTGATTTTGTTCTTCCCTTCAAATAGCTTCAACAGATTTGCTTGCAAAAGGTAGTGCCCTGTAATTCCAAAGCTCATTTGACTCTACTGTGTCATGGATCAAGGCTTGTTCTGGATATCCCTTCAATTTGTACAAGCCTCCTTCTTATTCTTTAATCACTACCACATCATCGATAGTCTTTCCTTTTGGCCATATGATGACTTGACCATCTATGAATGCAGCCCGCATTCCTTTTGCATCAATGCTGAAATGGAGAGAAGGTTCTTCTTCAATCCTAGCACAAACAATACTTCTTTCATTGTTAGAGACTTACCAGAGTCTAGCTTGTATGAAGATTCCCCACTACCTGTTATTGGATATTGGTAGTCATCTCCTAGTTTCACCTTGTGAGGTGATTCATGTTCTGACAGTCTTACAAAGGATTTCTTGAATCCCGTCATATGTTTGGAAGCCCCACTGTCTATAAGCCAATCATCACTTCCATGAGTAATGTTAACTATGAGAGCTGATATCAGAACATATTCATCCTTGCTTGAAGAATCTTCACTTTCATATCTAGATATATTTCTGGATGGTTCATCATCCTCTGCAGCATGAGCATGATGTCTTCTTTGGCCTTGACCAAGTTCTTCTTGTGAAAGGCTTCTAACCTCGTCTCCCTCTGAAACTGGAACCTCTATACTCAGGTAGGTGTCCAATCCAGTTTCTTCAGAGAGATCAGATACTTCCAGGCTTGGAAGTTGTCAACTTCCCCAAGATTGTCACCAAGCTGATGTGATATATCATATTGAAATGAGAACCTCAAATGGAAATAGCAAAGGATTAGATCTTACCGATTTGAGGTGTCCGTCCTTGTCCCGGAGTTCGCTGATCTAGGGTTTGTCACAGAAAACCTAATTTTCAAAACTTGGAATCTTTTAGATCTGATTGGATAAACAGATAGATCTCTTCAAATGGAGCTGTCCAATGTACTCTTTTTCTGAAAACAGTGGAGGGAAGCTCCCGAAACAGGAAGCCCTAATTTACTGATTTCTTCTACAGAAATGCTTGTTACTATTTCTGTGATAGCTCCGAAATTACTGATCCTCTATGTCTGAAATTTCGCACTGAGATAACCTCACATGTCCCTGATCCAGAACCATAGGATTCATCAGAATTGGTTTCACCATTTGGGATTTATTATCCTTTTCCCAAGGTGACCTGTTATAGGACTGTTTAGAACAGTGAAGTTGTATGGCATGCCACGTGTCACTGGTTCATCTTCTGAGTCTGATATTCGGACCACCGAAATTAAAGTCCATTACCTTTATATAAAATCTTCAGGAATTCCATTTGGACCTCTGTAGCTCAAGATGTTACAGATCTCCCCAGATGTCCTGTTTAGGGATGAATTCTGGAAGAGGCTGGAACCCTAACTTGGAGAGATCATATCTCCTGGAGTACAGCGAATCTGAGTATGATTTTTGGAAACAGGATTCATCAGGATTTTATATTCGGCCCCTACAATTTTCATCTTCTGAGACTTCGCCAATCTTGGAATATAGCGACTGTACCAAAACTTAGCAGTTTTAGTATTTAGGGTTTCTCCTAGCTCAGGGTCAAACTAGGGTTTGACTTTCCTGGAGTTTCACCCAACCAAATTTCTTGATCCAGGTCTCTAAACTTCAGTTTTGATGAGGAGAATAACCCTATGCTAGTCTCACTCAAAAATTCCTCTTCTGTAGAAATCCCTAATTTCCACATCGAAACTGAAAATGCTTGAGATTGAATTCTGCATCGACAGAAAGAAGCACCCTTCAACGGGGAGTCATCTTAGCATACTTTTGCTGAAAATCTGTGGAGGAAGATCCACAAAATAGGAAGCCCTAGTTCCTGTAGTTGCACAATGTCTTCTTCTCAGGTTAGCTCTAATTCCATGTTAGTTTTTCATCACATTAAGCTAGCATTATGAACTTAGGATCTTTTCACTGAGAGAATAACAAGCACAGCAATAAAACATAAGCACATCACAAGAGACAAGAGACACAAAGATATTTTCCTCGGGGAAACCATAAAGGAGAAAACCCCGCAACTTTCTCTAAGATAAAATTAGCTCCAAAACAGTAAGAGATCTCCCAACAGCAGTGGCCTTCTAGTCCCAGTATATTTCCTCCTCCACAAGTGCGCCTCACTTACGAGAGTGAATGATGTGTTTCACAATGTGATAAATAGAGAGACTCTCACTCTCTATTTATATTCATCCGTTCACTTGAATTGCCTTTTCACACGTAGGCTCAACCTAATAATTACTACTCGAGCCTACACCTTAATTAGTGTATAATAACTCAAGTGCCCTGAAACTATGGGGACTTACCTAATGACTTGATATGACTTGATTACATTATTAATCCTCCCGATCGGAACATCGGGGCATGACCACATGAATCAAATACATAATAGAAACATCCCAGAATAAACATCGGGTTACAATACATAAGATACATAGAAGAATGCATTCTGAAGTTACATATACATCAACAATAACAAGTGTTGTAGGAATTAGAAAGGTGTCCTTTCCATCATTAACAACTACAATACTAGGTATATACCTATAATTTGAATGATAATTAATATAAAGAGATGGAGGGTTGACATTGTAGGTTAAAAACTATACTTGTAAGGAGATGGGGGTCACATCATATTTGTATGGTCCATCAAGAAAGTTATCATATTTTCATTAGGAGAATATAAGTTTCAATGGTATAATACTGGTGTTAAAAACCTAGGTTAATGGTTCAAATTCCTTTTATCTTTATAAGATATGCATATGGTTGGAAGAGGTACTAATGATAAAAAATATTAATATTTAAAAGGATTGTATAGGTTCTTGTAGGTTTTCTCCAGGTAGGACCTTAACCAATGTATTGAATTTTCAAACTTATGGAGAGCATGTAGATTAAATGTAACATTGTATATCTCTTCTCATTATTCTAATATCCCTAGGTATAAATGTAGTAGATACCTACTAGAAATAATACTATGTTTGGATGTAACCTTAACATCTAACCTCAGATGAAAATGAAATCCCTTATGTGGTAAGCTAAATTGATTTCTAGTGCACTTGAATCCATTGAAACAAACTCATTGTCCCCATCCTTCTAAATATAAACCTCACATTCAATTCCTTAGAAGCCATGCTTATTACATTATTTCACTTCATGTCATCCACCACAATAGACTAATATTTCATTTCCTTTTGATGCATTTCTTTGGTTCCCTCCTTCCTTCCTTTGGTCCACCTACATGAATCCCAGTACCAGGGTCCTTCCCCTATTCATTGAAAACTTTAGGAGAAAACTCAAGTGTTTTTGCTATCTATACCAAAAAAACACGAAATTAAATTTACAGAAAAAAAACTTAAAAAACGAAATAAAAACAAAATGGGACCCCTAACATAACTTTTCACATTTTATCTCCCGCGAATAGTTTTGTCGGGAAAGGGCGGCATTTTCTTTTTGCACAAGCCAGTGTTTACTTGCTATGATTCTGGTATTCAACACCACGAAATATGAAGCTAAGTTGTTGGGATGTATTGAGATGAACTGCATGAGGTGTAACTTAAGTTTCACTGCATTCTTGTTATGTGTTTTGTGTTATCGCGGGTAGTTTATCAATGCTTTCGTGAAAACAACATAAAAACTGAAAACAACAACACTAAAAACATTATGTGGTTTCTTTATTGACAAAAATCAAAATACTAGTTCCTCTGCTACAAAATTTTAAGTGTAATATGCATTACGTGCTGCATTTTGTACAAAATTTTATCGTATGCTTAGTAAGTGTAATACGCATTCTATGGTTTCTTTATTGATGGAAATCAAAATAGTGGTTACTATGCTACAAAATTTTAAAAATTATGTAAAAATTTTGGTTTCCTCTAGGGCTTACCATGGTTGTGGTGGCTCTTCCTAACTAAGTCATGGATTGTTTGACATTCATTTAGCTGGGTTGTGATTGTTTTGTGACCACTAGAGTTGGGTTGCACTTTCCCACTACTGCAAGACCATTACCGTGTTCATCTTTGGGGATTCCTATGTAAACCTTGTCCTGCTTGCAACCTCTAAGGTTGAGGGGTCTTCACTCTTGGATATGGAGATATGTTGTTGGCTATTGTACGTGTATAACCTAAACCTACAACACTTGAACCCTCTCTCTCTCAAGTTATGACATTTGTTCCTTATAGCAGATAGTCCTTACAGAATATAGTCTTCCCTTTTACTTTTGAAACTTGTTAGATAGATTAATCATTTAAAGAACTTTCAGTTAGCAATTGAGTGATGATAGACTTTATTTTTTTTGTTATGCAGGCTTTGTACAAGTGGAGACGTGGAGGTAAGTGATTGTTTATGATTGAAGTATATGATTATTTTTATTTAATTTAAATTGTTCTTTCTTTAACAGAAACGAGTAGGTTTTATATTAATAAAATTGTGGTTGAGACACCCAAGAGGTTACATCTGTGAGTTCTTTGTAAAAAACAAAATTCCCCATCACAGCAAATGGGAATACTAGTTTTATTTAATTTAAATTGTTAGAACATATTACTTTGTACTTTAATAACAATCTAATAGGCTATGGCCAATCAAGACTCTAATCATTTAAAAAAAAAATAGGCAAAGCAGGTTATGACACGAAATCAAAAAAATTTGATTATGAACTTTACAAAAAGAACGCATCAAAAGGATCAAATGGGAAAGAAAGGGACATGCATCTCACAAGGTAAATATTTAGAAATAGAACAATGTATTTCCTTATATAATTATATAATGCTTATTTTTATTGTATGATGATGTTAGGCATATGTTTAATAACATTCTTGGCTACAGTTACAAAGAAGAGGAAAATACAAACAATAGCAAAGAATATTACAACTTCTATGCCTTTGAATGACTCTACTAGTCCTTACAAAGAAGCAAATGACAAAGATACATTTTCCTCTTTTCAAGAGGATCAGGAGCAACATGAACAAGGTAAGCCCATTAATTCATATTTTTCTAGATCTTTATAACTATAAATTTTATGATTAAGAAATCCATAACACATTTATGTGCATTTATTTTATAGAAGATGTTCACAAACAACCATACCATATGGATAACACTGTAGAAGGGGAATATCCCTCGACACAAAAAGAGGCAGAGCAACATGAAGAACAAGGTAAGCTCATTAATGTATAATTTGGAGTTCTTCATAAATAAATTTTATGACCTAGAAATCCATAACACCTTTGTGTGCCCTTCTTTTATAGAAGATGTTCACAAAGAATAATGCCAACAAGATATTAGTATACAAGGTGAAGATCCCTCTACACAAGCATCGACAGAGAAAGTCAAGAAGAAAGGTAGAGGAGCAACTAAATGTGCAGAAATCAATAACTTGGAGGAAAAGATCGAAATTCATATCAATGAAAGGAACCAACCAATTGTTCCAAACTCTGTGAATCTATCTTTATTACTAGGTGTGCTCGCAAGGGAAATGGTTCCAATCAATTATTCTGATTGGAGGAAGGTTTCAGATCAATTAAAGGAGGACTTGAGGAACATTATTAATGTGAGTATTAGACATTACGTGTATTTGTTTTTAACATTTCTATTTTTGGATGATTTCGAAGTTTATTTTCAAACCATGTATGACATCTAAAAATGCAATTCTTGTATGTTGCAGGAAAATTTCATAATCCCTTTGGTCCTTAAAGAATATTGTATGAAATCCATTGGCCATAAGGAAAATAGTCATAGATATCAGTTTACCAAAAAATATGGTGACCCTTATGAGTCAACAGAGGAAAGATTAAAAAATGTTCCTCCAATTAGGATAAGTGAGAAAGTGTGGAGAGAATTCATCCTATCACGATCCGCCGCTGAATTCCTAACAAGCAAAAAGTTCACATATTAAATAATCAGTTTTTTAGAATGTCTATTGGCTTGTAATGTTGACTTATATATGTTCCCTAGATGCGGGTGTGAATCATACCAACATGGAGGCTAACGTGGCCCCTCCAGAAAATGCTCAACCCACAGCCATTAATGGCCTTTAAGACCCAGACAGACGTGGCCACTCCACAGCTCGATGAAAGGACAAAGCTGCCTCATCGTAGCTTTGATGCCATAACTCCTCCGCTTGGCTGTTGTGCTTCGCACAAGTGCTATTCAATTGGGAAAATGGCCCTCCGACTTTACCCTATTTTTCTACTCCTCTGGTTCATTATCTCTCTCTCGGTTCCTCAAGATCTCCATGATCGCTCAGTGCAACAGGATCAACACCCTCTACTTCAAGCCACCCTCACATGTCTCTCTGCTGCTCTGTGCCCTCACACTGCTCTCCATTATTTTAGCTCTCCCACCCAGAGCCTTGCTCAAGCCAGTCATCTCATCCCTCCGCCATGCTAAGAAGACAGAGAGGCACTTCAAGCAGGGGACGAGGACGCCATGCACGGTCAGAAGGCCATATTCCCCTCTCTTCTCAAGCTAGCAACAATGTCTTCGACCTAGAAATTGTGGAGGAGGTGCAAATAATTGTCTCGAACTGGGAGGATGAATTGTCTGGAGTGCTTGGTGCAACCGGATGCATGGTGGGGCAACGACATACTTATTGGGTCTTCAAAAACCTAATCACGTGCCTAGTCCTTAGATTCAATCCTCTGGTTCCACCATGCCATGCCCCTCCTATTCAACCACCCCCAGCCCCCCAAGAGACTGCAACACCCGGTCCCCAACTGGTCTTATCTCAAGCCTCTCCATGTTTTCCTGATACCTTGGCTCCATCACAGAGCTCCATTCCCCCTTCACCCCTCAAACCCTCCTCCAGATCTGCATGCAAGTTCTCATCCAACCCAATTGTCTCGAAGAATACCTCTCTATTACCCACCAAAAATACACCTACAGTCTCAGGGAAAGAAGCCTCCAGCTCCAGTGACGAGGAAATGGCGACATCTGATGACAGTTCGGTGACATCTTTAGGAGAGCCTGCACACCCATCGTCTCCAGGTTACACATGTCTAATCACAGAACAACCATGTCCTGGTAAGAAACCATGACCCATGGTCTTCACGGCCATGTGTCCTTCTGTCTGCTACATGAGCCACGTTTAGGTTCTTTCTGGCCACGTGCCGCTTAGTTTTGTTTATGTTTGGATTCCTTTGTTTATGTATTGTCCACATGTTAGCTCTTGCCACAACATCTTTGAACTGTGAGTGTTTTTGTCTATGTTCATTTGGCAGGCATGTTTTCCCTCCGAGAGGAAGGATCATTTTGGATCTGTTTTCCCTCCCGGAGGGAGGGCCTAACTATACTTTGATACTCCACACTTGCTCCACCTGAGCAGACTGGACTATATTTTTTCCTATACTATTATTTTCTCTCTGTTTTTAATAGATTAGATCTCAACTTACAAAAAAATATGTTGACTTATATATGTTATTTTCAATTGATTTCTAGGATATAAGGAAAAAACAAGGAAATAGAGAAAAGGAGAGGGACTTACACACCTTTGGACATCGAGGTTATCAACGGGTCGAAGATGATATGGTAAACAATTGTGATGATATTTTATCTGATATGAGAAATATTAGCATATTTTACTTTCATTGTAATGTCAAAACTTAACCATACTATTTTACTTGTTGCAACTATAAAAAATATATAGCCTCTGATGATACAACTACATGCATTACTAGGGCAGACTTATGGAAGAAGTGCCATCAAAAGAAGGATGGCACTCCAATCACACCAGTTGTAAGAGAAACAATAGTATGTTTTCAACCTTTTAATTTGGATATTGATTAAAATTTCATTTTACATGTTGGGAATTTTTTCTTCTATGATCTGATTTAATTGTATGTCAATGTTAGCAAAAAAATTGAACAAGCACAAGTAGAAGTTGCATATCAATACTTTCCAGCTAGGGATGATGCCCTTGTCAAGGTACTAGGGGTTGATGCAAGAGGACGATGTCATAGCATTGGCTTAGGATTTACGCCAACTAACTTGTTTGGAAAAATTCCATACAAGGATGCGCTAGCTATAAGACAAGCTACAATGAAAGAAAAGACAGAGGAAATCACATCTTTGAAAACAACAATAACTGAACTACTAAAAAGAGTAGAAGATACGGAGAGAGAACATGTGGTCAAAAAAGAAAGTGTTAGTGTCCAATTCTTTACTCTTGTCTCAATATCCATATTTTCACACTAATGATCTAAATTATAATATCTGATTGCTCATATAAACATTGTCCTACTGTACAAAATGGCATGCTGAAATCACGCCTGTGGTGGAGGTTAGTTGTTTAAATATTGTTTTAAATAAATAAAAAATTCATATTTTGAATATATATATATATATTACATTGTGTTTCCTTGACAGAGTAATACAGGGGACATAACAACCCCTATGAACGGACTAATACAAAAGAAATTAACTTCAATGCATACTCTATCATCCCTAGTAAGTATTGAAATTTTTTGTAATTTAGTTCAATCCTATTTTATTTTATCAATATATTAGAAATAATTGTATGTTGGGTGCAGATTCATGCATCAAAATATGATGAACATTTGGTATAGAATACACCAATGGTTCCATCAAAACTGCAAATTGACAAAATGAAAACACCAATTCATGTAAGATTGTAATTATTTAATCTAGGATCATCAATGTTTAAATTCTTATCTCCGTGCATCTTACTTTATCTCATTTATTTGCAGGGTCAAGATAATGCTAATGAGTTGACACCAACTTCCCAATTGGGGCTGGAAGGAAATAACTGCTTTTTCATTGCATTAAACTCAAGGGTTAAAGTTGCAAGAGTGAAAATACATTAGACTGACCCAAATGTAATAGTACAATGTGTCCCTATTGGAAAAGGCTATTATATTGTGAATCCGACAGAAATTTTAGATCCTCTATTTGAAAATATAGCTCTACTACGTCCCAGTAGCGCATTATGTAATCTAGCAGATGCTTTGTTGAGCTTCATTCCTTGGCATAAGGATGGCATTGAACTATGTAACTAGTGCTTATACTGTGTGACTAGTGATTTCCGTGATGTTATATCAACTGAGAATAGTTGATTTATTGAATATTTATACTTAGATCATGACATAGTTTATAATTTTTTTGTATTTCGGGATTAATCTTTACATTTAATTAAGATTTTGGGCACAAGTTGCAATTATATGACATGGGCACAATTTCTGATTTTGTAATACATCAGTATTATATAATCTTCGTTGCATGTGAAATGAGATGTTGTGTTGTGAATATGTGGAATGAGCAGCTTGTCTATCATATTTTCATTAAGTTTTTTTTTTTGTAAATTAGTTTATCCTTCTATTTCCAAAAACAGACATTTACAGGAAAATAAAAAAAACAAAAAAACCCACATGAATATTATTTATTTTCCACATTGTAGCAAGAATAAAAAAATGACAAAAATTAAATATTTAAAGGAATAAGCTTGCATCCAGAAACAAATTCATATGCAATGATTAACAATAATAGTAAGCTGATTTCTTAACTCAATTGAGGCCATGACCTTTTATGTTGTACAAAACAGCCAATCTACAAATCATTTTGAATTTGAAAATCAAAACTAAGTTTAAATACACACTACTCAATTTGCACATTGAAGTCACCATGTTATTACATTGTTCATTATGTGTTTGATAGTCATGTTTTTCCTGTGTTCACAGCTCGCAGGAAGGTTTATGCTCCTTTTGTGTTTGTCTTTATGTCTGGTATCTATATCTCCTGGTTATTTGTGCAGACTTGGAGAAGACAGCCCCATTTATCGACAGTAATAAATCCTTGATGGGCTTGTCATTCTTGTATGCTTCTTCTACTAGGACCATATCCTTCCTACAGGATATGCCAGTGCAACACCTCTTTGGATTTGTCATCAACTTCATTAGAGTTGGAAATTTGTAGCAAGGACAATGATGACAAAGACCTCCAATCTTTTCTCCCCCAGTCCGAACATTCGTTCAGACTGACCGTTCCTAGCAATGGATACTATGCACCACAGTAATGGAGTCCATGGCCTTGTCTGAAGGCTTCGATGGGATGTTCTTATGACCGGGAACTCTAGGCACTCCTTCCACAGTGGTATTGCATCTTATCAGGACAACATTTCCCTTACCAACATTAGAAATTCTTTCTAATGTAATGAACATATTTACATTGCCCTTACTAGCATCAAAAGGTCTTCCTAATGTAATGAACACCTCTACCCCGATGGTTGGAGCAATTTTTGCGTGAAGGTCTAGAAATGATTGAATTTCAAAGCAACGCCTAGCGGTCAATAAAACACATCTAAAAATAGGATTCCCAAGCAAAACATTCATTATAGATCCTGTATCAGGACCCCCATGATCCTTAGCAGAACAACAGTTAGTCATCCCTTTTCTTTACCAGTATTCGCTCACTCTGTATCTTAGGACAGATCTGATCGTGGCCTTATAACGAGCCGGACAATTACTGAATCATCATTAGTAGTCGAGTTCACCACGATTCCATTAAATCCTCACACGTTCCATTATCAAGTAGCATGATGACAACACGAACGGTCACGTGGGCTCTTGATCTAATTTCTTATGCGGTGATGCCAACTATGTCGACCCTTCTGTGGTGGTGTCATGGTATCAATGGAGGAGGTGACCCCCTGCCTCACTTGAAATCAGCTTTAAGTTTCCTTACGGTGTGTGGAATTGAAATATGTCACTTCATCGAAGGACCTCATGATGGTATATCGATAACCGGTGCTTCATAGTTTGGAATATGAGGAATGAGCAATTTTACATTTTGTCATTTCATGTCTCGTTTGCTACCTTTCTTGTATTATGAAAATATCGATGATTGAGGCAAATTTTGTTGATTTTTAGCTTGTCCAACATTCTCATTGTGTATAACGCACTCCTATAAAATATGGACACACATTTTTCAGCTTAAGAAAATGAGCATAATGCAGACTTGTCAACCAACAAAATGGGTATAACTAAACAGTAATAGCAAGTAATATCAAACTGAGTAAGAACGATAATCCTCTACTTACTTATGAACTAAATATATTTCATCAGCTGCAAGGGAATGTGTCCTTTCATGCACACCTTCAGTTATATTCTTTGGCTTTCATTCCATAAATTGCATCACTTGTAATGCTGAAACTCTAGTGGAAAATTATAGGTTGATTACAGTCACATTCATAATTCATCCAATATGAGTTCAATAGATAAATTAACAACATCAAGAAGAAACCTTGAAGAAGAATTTATGGACCTGCCAAAATTGTGGTTTAGGGAAATTAGATCAAGCCTAGGAGAAGATCAAAAATTGTCCAAGTATGGAATTATTGGTAAAATCTGCCTAACTAGCCTTAGGGAAATGCACGCACAGCTCATAGGATGATGATAAAAATATTCTGAGAGTGTGGATATCTAGAGTGTTGTATGGTGCATCCAACCATATCATTATCCTTACTAAAAATTCTTTCAGGAAAAATATATCAATCTGCCAAAAGTGCCTCTCAGCCATATTTGCACTGCTACAGAAAAATGCCCACCAAGGAGAGAGAAAGAAGCTCCAGAAGATGAAAGTGGTCTCGATGGATTCACCTTGTTGGCCTCTACCCATTGGGTATCTCACTTTCCAAGTTTGAAGGAAAAATGAAATCACCTTGGTGACCTAGGGTTTGAAGAGAACCGATTAAGTGTTAGACAAAGAGTTTGAGAGACCATTTGGAAATGCCAGCAAGGGGGTGTTCCTTTGATGATAAAATTCATCAGATGATGTGGTCCTGTTCATTGTTGAAATGGCTATTTATCCATGCTCTTGGTTTTTATTATGGTGATCAGATAAGGAAAATATCAACCTGCCAAAATAGAAGAAAAATCTTATTTTGCATACTAAAGGCAAAGAAAAAATGGCTTAAGTGTTGTAAAGGGGATAAGTGATGCCCACATTAAGGTTGATTCCCACCCTAAGGATGATGCCGGCATGGCATAGATGATGATGATGTGGCATGAAGATGAAATCATTGTTGTGTTATGACATCATTCTGAAGAAATACGGCAAATTACTAAAAATCAGGAAATTGGCTAAGTATGGGAAAATTGGTCCAAGTAGCCTTAAGAGGATGCCCGCCAAAAATGGTTTGTTGAAGAAAATGCCCGCAGCACATAGGGATATTGTAGGATGTTGTTTTTTATACTCAACCATGGTCACTTTTTGTCTAAAGAGACCCTGAAGAATAATTTATGGACCTACCACAACTGTGGTTTATGGAAATTAGACCGGGCATAGGAGAATATCAAAAAATGTCTAAGTATGGAATTATTGGTAAAATATGCCTAGCTGGACTTAGGGAAATGCCCACCACAGCTCAAAGGATGATGATAAAAATATTCTGAGAGTGTGGATCTCTAGAGTGTTGTATGGTGCATCCAACCATATCATTAACCTGACCAAAACATCTTTCAGGAAGAAGATATCAATATGCCAAAAGTGCCTCTCAACCATATTCGCACTACTCCAAACAAATGCCCACCAAGGAGAGAGAAAGAATAACCAAAAGATGAAAGTGGTCTTGATGGATTCACCTTGTTGGCCTCTACCCATTGGGTATCTCACTTTCCAATTTTGAAGGAAAAATGGAATCACCTTGGTGACCTAGGGTTTGAAGAGAACTGGTTAAGTGTTAGACAAAGAGTTTGAGAGACCATTTAGAAATTCCCGCAAGGGTGTGTTATTTTGATGATAAAATTCATCAGATGATATGGTCATGTTCATTGTTTAAATGGATATTTAGGCATGCTCTTGTTTTTTCTTATGGTGATCAGATAAGGAAAATATCAACCTGCCAAAATAGAAGAAAATTCTTATTTTGTATACTTAAAGACAAAGAAAAATGGCTAAGTGTTGTAAAGGGTCTAAGTGATGCCTGCATTAATGTTGATTCCCGCACTAAGGATGATGTTGGCATGGCATGGCATGGCATATATGATGATGTGGCATGAATATGAAATCATTGTTGCATTATGACATCATTCTGGAGAAATACGGCAAATTAGTGAAAATCAAGAAATTGGCTAAGTATGGGAAAATTGGTCCAAGTAGCCTTAAGAGGATGCCCACCACAAATGGTTTGTTGAATAAAATGCCTGCAGCACATGGGTATATTGTAGGATTTTGTTTTTTCTACTCAACCATGGTCTCAATTTGTCCAAAGAGACCCTGAAGACGAATTTATGGACTTGCCACAACTATGGTTCACGGAAATTAGACCAAGCCTGTGAGAAGATCAAAAATTGTCAAAGTACGTAATTATTGGTAAAATCTGCCTAATTGGCCTTGGGGAAATTCCCACCACAGCTCATAGGATGATGATAAAAATATTCTGAGAGTGTGGATCTCTAGAGTGTTGTATGGTGCATCCAACCATATCATTAGCCTGACCAAAAAGTCTTTCAGGAAGAAGATATCAATCTGCCAAAAGTGCCTCTCAACCATATTTGCACTGCTCTAGAAAAAATCCCACCAAGGAGAGAGAAAGAAGCTCCAGAAGATGAAAGTGGTCTTTATGGATTCACCTTGTTAGCCTCTATCCATTGGGTATCTCACTTGCCAAGTTTGAAGGGAAAATGAAATCACCTTGTGACCTAGGGTTTGAAGAGAACTTGTTAAGTGTTAGACAAAGGGTTTGAGAGACCATTTGGAAATTCCCACAAGGGGGTGTTCCTTTGATGATAAAATTCATCAGATGATATGGTCCTGTTCATTGTTGAAATTGCTATTTAGCCATGCTCTTGGTTTTTCTTATGGTGATCAGATAAGGAAAATATCAACCTACCAAAATAGAAGAAAAAACTTATTTTGCATACTAAAGACAAAGAAAAAATGGCTAAGTGTTGTAAAGGGGCTAAGTGATGCCCGCATTAAGGTTGATTCTCACACTAAGGATGATTTTGGCATGGCATGGCATGGCATAGATGATGATGTGGCCCTTGAAATTTTATCACTGGAGGTTATGAAAAATTAACACTTGGTTTTCCTGACGCTAAAAAAATTCTAAAGGAGAAAGTATCAGGTAAAAAATTGGAAATATTAAAATGCTAAAGGGGAGGAATAATAATAAAAAATACTCTCCTATTTTATTCATTTAATTTGACAAAGAAATCAGGCATGTGCGTGCAATTTACTGAAGCATGGCAATTTTGGATAGCTTCACTCGAATGCACGCCCAGCCTGCATTACAAATCCAAATTCACTAATTCAAACCATAAAGTGTTTGTTCAGGCATAAAGAACCTAAATAAGCTTTCAATGTTTAAATTTTATACATAAAAACTTATGCTCTGCAAGGAAACTCCAAATTTGCATGATTTCCATATTGTAAAAAAACAGGGTTGAGTCCCTCGAGGAAATGCACACATTGGCCTGCATTTCATGTTAGATTGAATAAATTGCACTATAACATAGACATACCAACCTTTTCTACAATATATTGTACTCATTTCTATAAATTGTATGATGTACAGTAAAATCCAAGTCATCCAAAACAACAATTGATAGTATTTTCCAATTTTTCATGGCCATAACTGAAAATGCACACCAATTCCAATCGAAGTACACTCTAGGTCTGGAATTTGAAAGTTTGCATACAAAAACCTAATTAGACTGGTATAGTTTTAATTTCAAACATGAAAACTTCTATTGTGAAATAAGAATGCATCCAACATTTCAAATGAGAACAGAACAAATGTAAATGTTGGTTTCTTGTTCACAAGCATCATAGTTTCTCTAGTAAATCTTGTATTTATAGAATTTTGGCATGACTATGACAACTTAGAAAAGAGGTTGAATTGGATAGATGTTTGGAAACCAATCTCATGGCTCTGCAAGTTTGTATCATCTGTATCTTTTTTATTATAATATAAATCATCATCCTTCCTTACATAAATAAATAGATGAGAACATAACAAATATAATACATTCCCAGGAAAAAAACATAGTTAATGCAACAATATAACGAGATCGATACTCAAGAAAGTTTTAAAAGGGGCCCAAGAGCATTTTTTATTATATTATTCTTTCATTACAGAGCAGAGGGCTAGTTTACAGTTGAACCAATAACATCAAACAACTCCTTCAATAATAATTGTCCCTACTACCTATTACATTCTATTTATAGACCTCAAGGGTCAGATTGACCATGTTACAAGTGGATTTCATTAGAGTGAAACTGAAATGTTGATTCACACCCCATCCAACCCGTCCTCTGTTGTACTTTCCTGGCTTCAAACAAATATACCAACTACTGTGGAACAAGGCTAACACGGCAGTGCAACACAAAGGGGAAAACAGGGCTGAGGTGGACATGTTTCAACAACAGGGGTAGAAAGGGAATGTAAGAGGAAGTTGCATTCCAGTTATCTGGATGGGAGATGCGAGCATAGAAGAATTATAACAGTGATACACATTGCGTGAGAGGTCTCACAAAAAGAAAAGGGAAATTCCAATGAAATAAGAAAATGATAAGGAAGAGAGAAATATGAAGACAAAAATGGCTCAGCAGAAAACAACATGCAATACCCATCTGGTATGGAGAAATTAATAGCTGGAATTGAATAAATCAATCCTGCTATGCCATCGAGAGGGAATGCTCGTGCTGTTGAATAGGGACAGGGTGTTGACTCAGTGCAAGAAATACTTCACTGAGTGATGGGAAATGACTTCCAAACGAACATAAAAATGATAATATGGAATGGAACTACCAGTTAAAGCCATCAAACCCGGATGAGACTGTCTCCAATTCTTTCCAATTCTACCCATTTCACTCATACTATCAGTGAACTCAAATTTGCACACATCTACGGCCATACTAGAAAAAAATTAATGAACATAGATAATGGAGTCAATGCATAGCCTACTGATAACAGTGACCCCTATTTATCAATATTCCATAAGAAACAGCATGATTGGTAATTGATTGCAACTGCTAGGAATAAACCCATGGGGTCAGGACAAATATGGATATGTGTACTATGTTGGCCCTTCGAATAATTGAAAGGTGGGAACAGCGTTGGAATTTGGTTTTCACTCTACCCATTGCATCAAACTCTATTTGTAGAGTGTGGATGCTCATTGCATTAATGAAAAACTCAAAAAATAATGGAAAAATCATTGAGTTCTATAAGTTTCTATGTTTTTGTGAAAAATCAATGCAACTTGCAAATAGAAAGGCAACAAAATAATTCTAATTTAATAATTTTAATTTAATAGATATTTCTAATTTTTAGTGAATCTGTGGTTTCTAAATTGAAATTTAGAAAGTATAGTTTTATATAAGATAAATATATTAATACTGCTAGTAATATAAAAAAAAACCTTTGTGATATAATGACGGTTTAGAAATTTTATGACCCTTCAAAATTACGTTTTAGAAATTTTATTGCTCTTCATAAATGACGGTTAACCAAAATTTTAAACCATATTTGACGGTCAAAATGCCCCATGACGGGAATTTTTCCCGTCAAATTCCACCATTGGGTGGGAAAAAAAGGTTAATCACAAGGAAATGTTGAGTTCACGTCTCGGTGATGCAATCATTCTAAATGTCGTCAAAATCCGACTCGATTCGGCTTCATCGAATCATAGAATTTGATGGTATGTACTATGTTGAACATTTTTTCCTTATTAAGTGATGTATTTGACACTCGATTGAAAATTCATAATATTAAAGGTATGGAAAAGCGAAAACCACCATTTACAGGTTTATAAGATTAAATGACGTATTTGATACTCAATTAGTTCAGCACGTGCTTGACAGGTTGAGGTATGGGAAAACAAAAAACCGCCATTTAGAATTTTAGAAAATTAGATGCCGACCAAAACTGTAAACTGTAAATCAAGGTTGCGTCCCTCAAGGAAATGCACACATTGTCCTAGAAAAAAAATTCAATATTAGGGCTAGAAGTTAAAAAAAATTCTAAAGGAGAAGGTATCAGGTAAAAATTTGGAAATATTAGAATGCTAAAAGAGGAATAATAATAAAAAAGACTCCCCTATTTTATTCATTGAATTTGACAAAGAAATCAGGCCTGTGCATGCATTTTACTGAAGCAAGTCAATTTTGGATTGCTTTACTCAAATGCACGCCCAGCATGCATTACAGAGCCAAATTCACTGATTCAAACCACAGAGTGTCTGTTCAGGCATAAAAAACCTAAATAAGCTTTCAAAGTTTAAATTGTAGACATAAAAACTAATGGTCTGCAAGGAAACTCCAAATTTATGTGTTTTCCACATGGTAAAAATCACGGTTGAGTGCCTCAAGGAAATGCACACATTGGCTTGCATTTCATGTTATATTGAATAAATTACAGTACAAAATAGGCATACCAACATTTTCTACAAACTCGTGTACTCACTTTTGTAAATTGCATGATCTACAGTAAAATCCAAGTCATCCAAAATAACAATTGATATCAATCTGCCAAAAGTGCCTCTCACCCATATTTGCACTGCTCCAGAAAAATGCTCGTCGAGGAGAGAGAAAGAAGCTCCAAAAGATTAAAGTGATATTGATGGATTCACCTTGTTTGCCTCTACCCATTGGGTATCTCACTTGCCAAGTTTGAAGAAAAAATGAAATCACCTTGGTGACCTACTAGGGTTTGAAGAGAACTAGTTAAGTGTTAGCCAAAGAGTTTGATAGACCATTTGAAAATCCCCGCAAGGGATTGTTCCTTTGATGATAAAATCAATCAGATGATATGATCATGTTCATTGTTGAAATGGATATCTATTCATTCTCTTTTTTTTTCTTATGGTGATCAGATAAGGAAAATATCAACCTGCCAAAATAGAAGAAAAACCTTATTTTGCACACTAAAGACAGAAAAACTGGCCAAGTGTTGTAAAGGGGCTAAGTGATGCCCGCATTAAGGTTGACGCCCGCACTAAGGATGATGTCAGAATGGCATAGCATGGCATATATGATGATGTGGCATGAATTTGAAATCATTGTTGCATTATGACATCATTCTGGATAATACGGCAAATTAGTGAAAATCAGGAAATTGGTTATGGGAAAATTGGTCCAAGTAGCCTTAAGAGGATGCTCGCCACAAATTGTGTGTTGAAGAAAATGCCTACAACACATGGGGATATTGTACGATATTGTTTTTTCTACTCAACCATGGTCTCAGTTTATCCAAAGAGACCCTGAAGAAGAATTTATGGACCTGACAAAACTGTGGTTTAGGGAAATTAGACAAAGCCTAGGAGAAGATAAAAAATTATCCAAGTAAGCAATTATTGGTAAAATATTCCTAACTGGCCTTAGGGAAATGCCCGCCACAGCTCATAGGATGATGATAAAAATATTTTGAGAGTGTGGATCTCTAGAGTGTTGTATGGTGCAACCAACCATATCATTATCCTGACCAAAAAGTCTTTCATTACGAAGATATCAATATTCCAAACGTGCCTCTCAGCCATATTTGCACTGCTCCAGAAAAATGCTCGCCAAGGAGAGAGAAAGAATATCTAGAAGATGAAAGTGGTCTTGCTAGATTCACCTTGTTGGCCCCTACCCATTGGGTATCTCACTTGCCAAATTTGAAGGAAAAATGAAATCACCTTGGTGACCTAGGGTTTGAAGAGAACTAGTTAAGTGTTAGACAAAGAATTTGAGAGACCATTTGGAAATGCCCGCAAGGGGGTGTTCCTTTAATGATAAAATTCATTAGATGATATGGTCTTGTTCATTGTTGAAATGGATATCTATCCATGCTCTGGGTTTTTCTTATGGTGATCAAATAAGGAAAATATCAACCTGCCAAAATAGAAGAAAAATGTTATTTTGCATACTAAAGACAGAAAAAAATGGCTAAGTGGTGCCCGCATTAAGGTTGATGACCGCACTAAGGATGATTCCAGCATGGCATGGCATGGCATAGATGATGATGTGGCATGAAGTTGAAATCATTGTTGCTTTATGACAGCGTTCTGGAGAAATACGGTAAATTAGTGAAAATCAAGAAATTGACCAAGTATGGGAATATTGGTCCAAGTAGCCTTAAGAGGATGCCAAACCAAATTGTGTGTTGAATAAAATGACCGCACCACATGGGGATATTGTAGGCTATTGTTTTTTCTACTCAACCATGGTCTCAGTTTGTCTAGAGAGACCCTGAAAAAGAATTTATCGGCCTACCAAAAATGTGGTTTAGGGAAATTCTACCAAGCCTAGGAGAAGATCAAAAATTGTCCAAGTATGGAATTATTGGTAAAATATGCATAACTGGCCTTAGGGAAATGCCCGCCATAGCTCATAGGATGATGATCAAAATATTTTGAGAGTGTGGATCTCTAGAGTGTTGTATGGTGCATCCAACCATATCTAGAAGGTTATAATAAGAGGTTTTTCGGACAGTTTGAAGACAGTATAGAAGCATCTTCACAATAACCCACATGTTAGGAAATGAATATTATCATTTCAAATTTACAATTTTCATATATAATGAAAAAATTATTCGAAAAGAAAAACCAATTATAACTGAACAATAATATACCAAACATAATTGAATGCAACAAATACATAATTCATATGTATTAAATAGTAGAATTTACCATATAGATTACACCTAACAGTATAAATTTTTATTAATGAAATGTAAAATGTTTTACTAACCACCCCCAAAATTCATATAAAGAGCATCAAATCTTGTATGAAGGAAAAAAGAGAAATTTTGAGAAACCTCTCGAAGGAGACCCTCCCGGAGGCTAATCCCTTCCTTATAGGATGGATCTCATCACCTCCACCTTGGTAGGATACCACCTCATCCCTTCTCCATTGATTCTCTCATCCCTTCCTCATCTCCTTTAGCCTATAAATGAAGATTCACCTCATGGGATAAGGGGGTTAGAATGAGAGCAAGTAAATGTTGAAGAAATTAGGCCAAATCCCTTTCTTTGTGGCTCTTCTTTGAGGCAAGACTCCATTTGAAAAGACTCTCAACACCAAGGCTTTATGGTTGTAGTATTTCCCTCATTTTTAATACAAAGTGTTTTCCTTTCCCATAAACATTGTGTAATTCAATTTTATTATCTTTCTCCTTAGTTATTGATATAGATCTATTTGATTACATTGTATGTTTCCAATTGTTTCTTGTTGGATTTGATCTTTGTGCAGGTTCCTTTATGTCAACTGATTCTAAAGCTTCAAGCTAGCTGGGACAACCTTCAGAAAAATGTAGGGTTTCATTCTATCTAAGTAATATAATCAAATCTATGGAAAGGGTTTCATTATTGTATATGTTTTGTTTTAGATCTATACCATATAGACTAGGGAAACAATCTTTGTCTGCATCGATTGAGAATTTTTGCTAACAAAATTGGTGACTCCACCGTGGATCGACCTTATATTTGTTAGTTCTTCATAAATTTTCTCTTGTTTTGTATAGACCTCCTTTTTTGTCTCTTATTTGAGTTAGATCTAGCTAATCTCATCTAGTAGATCAATTTTAGTTGATAGATCTATCATTTTTGAATTCTATTGTGCAATTTCAGACCTTTAGATTCTATTTTGTTGCCTAAGATATCATTTTTTTTAGTTTTGGTTTCGTTGACGCACTTAGCCTGTTTACATTGTGTAAACCTATTAGACAAACACCTTCTCTATTATGATACAGAGCATCATTGTTTCCTTTACCCTTTGTACACAGTGTGTCCTTGATACTCTTTGCTCTGCTACAAAGAGTTGTCGACGCCTTTTTCCTTTTTGCAAGGAGTGTCATCCTATTATCAACACCTAGGGTTACACCTGCAACCTATGTAAACCCTCTAAAAGAAGCTTGATTTCAGCCCCAAATCTGTTACAGCCTTGTAATTTGGTTTGTCATTATGATTCATTGTGTCTTCTACTTTCATATATGTTTCTTCAGTTGTTTATCTGTCAATTTATAGAGACCCTTTTGGATTGATTCTGTAATATTGTTGGGAGTGTTTTTAGTTTACAATTTAAGTGAGTGTATTTTTTTTTTAAATCCCCCCTCATGGTTGGGGGGGCATGAATCGTATATTCTACAGTCTCTTTGAATTATATTCTCTTTGCATTCAAAACGGAGTTTATGTTTCTTGCATTGAATTTTACATTTGTTTCTTTCGTTGAAACCTTTTAATCGTTTCTATAGATTGTATTCATTGAAATTGGAAAATTTGCATTTCATTTTATTGTGCAGGTGTTGATTTTGTCTTGAGTTGTCTTGTATTGGGATTACTATTTGTTTCCTTAGATCTCTGTAGAATAGGAAAATAGATCTTTCATTTCTGTAATAATATTTTAAAGAGAAAGTTTTTCTTTAATCTTCTTTATTAGATTGAAAAATACTTGAAAATCAAAAAACAATTTGTTTTTGTTTTAGCTTACTTCAATTTTTTTCTTTTGTTAAATCCTAGTTTTATATAAAAGGAGAAAATTAAGAATTCAAGTTTCATAATCTGTAAAGAATCTTTGCTTTAGTTTTTTTATTGGAAACTTTAATTAGATGTGTTTTCTTCCTTGAGCTCTGTTTTTCACTTTTTGTTGGAAACATAGGAAACAAATATTTTAGTTTCAAATTTGGGTGTATGTTATTCAATTTCTGCATTTGGGAAAAGAACCTCTTACTCTCTCATAAGTAGGGCATCCATTAAAAGAAAAAGTGAAATATTTGCATTGTATCCTTGCATGGTTTCTGAGTCAATATTCACTCCATATGTCCATTTAACCATTTCAGATAAAAATTAGTGCTAGTTAGGTTAAAATTCTTAGCAAGAAGTGTGTGATAGGTTAGAAGACATGTTCTGGTGTCTTTTAGCATAGGTTCTATCGATTTTTTCCTACACTGTATCTTGGGGACTGTGTGGTTCTTCCATGTAGTTGTTGGTATATCAAACGACCTTTCATGTACATTTATGGCACATATAAAGGTACTTCACATACTCAACGGTATATAGGAAGGCCCCTTTCATACGGTTGTGCATTAGACAACACTATTGTTGAATATGGTTGTCATTGATGTCAAAGGAGTTCAGTAATGACAAAGGAATAACAAAAGATTGTTGATTAAATGGACATTGTTGTCAACATAATATCACAAGGAAACATTGATCAAATCGTCCAAAGATGTTTGCGGAAGCCAAAATAACACAAGTTGGCCAAGCAGAGTCGGAAGCATTATAATTATAAGTTTCTATGGAGTGAACATTTGGATGGCCTGGATCATAAGAGAGAGAAAGATCAATGGTATAGAATAGTTTCCACAATTCCAAGGTGCAAGCTTGTTAAAACTACGGGAAGAATATTGCAGAAGTCATGTTTGAGAATTTATGAAAAGCAGACCTTCAATAGGAAAAACGCAATTGCAGAAGAAGTGTTGCAGAAAGGAAATTGTGGAAGCAGTTTCGATAAAAGTTGAAAAGAAGACCCGCAATTGCGAAAGGAAGGTGCTATCGCAGATTGCAGAAAGATCATTGCGAAAAGGGAGTTGCAGAAAGGATCATTGTGGAAAGATAAATGCAGAAAGGTAATTGCGGAAAGATAAATGTGGAAGGATTTCTATTGCAGAAAGGTTGTTGTGGAAAAGTAATTACGGAAGGTCGTGACTGATAGATTTAAACAGAGTTAAAAATAATTAAACAGAGAAATAAGGAAATGTGTTTGATGAAGAGGCGTGCTTTATGAAATGATGTGTCTGATGAACAGCCACGAATCTAGATTGAAAGGGAGAAACTGTGAAACTCCATAATGAAGATATATGTTTGTAAAGAAATATGAATGATGTATTTATAAGCAATATTTCGAGTTTAGAAAGGATGTCTCTGTAGTCCATATCTATATAGCAGCAGCATAATATAGAGACCAAGTAAGTAATGAGAAACCAGTGACAGAATTGAATACATAAGAATATCTGGAAGTTTGATAAAAACATATTAGGGTGGCAGGGTGGTGCCCAGGCAGGATACATGCCTGCAAGCAGGTTGTAGCCACCTTCCAGTGGTAGCTAGTAAATAGGGTGTCGTAGCATCCTTTCAGATGCAGTTGATAAAATCAGGGGTTAGTAGCCTCCTTCCAGTAGTTGCTGGTAAATAGGGTGTTGTAGCATCCTTATCTGTAGAAGCAGGCATAAACTATTTGTAAATATAGTTTTGTAGTAATATGAAGTATTGGCGATTTTCCCAATTTGGCTTCCATCATAAATTTGTGTTTCATATATGTTATTTATCATGTGTGTTAATGAATAAGTTAGAAGTAATTTTAATTGTTAAAAATTATCAATATTGATTCACCCCCCTCCCATCTCAGTATTGTCCAATATTCCAACAATTAGTATTATAGCAGGATCCTTCACTACTATTTAAATCACTGGAAGGAAGATCCTATTAAAAGAAACTATGGATCAATAAGAAGGGTTATCCACCAACGGACCTCCATTATTTACAGGAGATAATTATGCATATTGGAGTGTAAGAATGAAGTTACATCTAATGTCTCGTGGATACAAAGTCTGGAGGTTTGTTGAAAAAGAATATAAAGTACCAGATGACCTAACTATAGACGGAGATGAAATAGACCAATATGAGGCCAGTGCAAAATCCCTTAATGCAATTTTGAGTGGGTTAACAAATTCAATATTTGTAAATTTCATGCAATGCAAGACATCCAAACATGCCTGGAAAAAATTAAAATGTTTCTATGAAGAAGTATCCAAAGTAAAAAAAAACAAACTTAAGACCTACAAAGGACAATTTGAAAGTCTAAAAATGAAAGAGGAAGAAAATATTGCAGAATGTCTTTTAAGAGTGGATGAAGTTGACAATGCTATCAGAGACCTTGGAGGAGTAATAAAGGAGAGAGAAGTCATTGACAAAGTACTAGGAACCTTACCCATGAAGTATGACTCAAAAGTATATAATCTACAAGAACGAGATGATCTTACCTCGTGATAGTAGATGAACTACATGGGATATTCTTTGCATATGAGATGAGAATAGGAAAAAATGAACCTTCAAGAAAAGAAGCAGCATTTAAGGTCTCAAAAGAACCAAAGAAGTCTGAAACCCCATCTAAGAATCACTCAAAGAGTTCAAATGATGAAGAAGCTTTGTTCATCAAGACACTTGAGAGAGGTATTGGCAAGTATAAAGGAAAGCTACCTCTAAAGTGTTTTAATTGTGGAAGAATCAGACTCTTTGCTTAAAAATGTCCATATCCTAAACACGATGATAGTCATGAGAGAGAAGCCTCAAAGAAGCTCAAAAAGGACCAGACCGAAAATAAGAAGAAGTTTAATGAGAAGAAGAAGATCCTTTACACCATGGAAAATAGTGAAGATGAAAACACAAGTGGAGGTGATGAAACAAAAATTCTATTCATGGGAATATAAACTCAAGCTCAAGATGGTGAATTAGATGAGGAAGGAGAAGTAGACCTAAAAGTTGAAATCATTAGTGCTCTTGAAGAACTTGAAAAATGTAGGAAAAAAACAAAAAGTCATACCAAATCATTAGTGACTTAAAGACCCAGCTTCAAGAGGCCAAGAAGATTGAAGAATACCTAGATTTGCAGCTCAAAAAAAAAATACAAGAATCTGGAAGGCTTGAAGAAGATAGTATGCACCTTAGAAACAAATTTGATGACGAATCTATTAAGACAAAACTTGAAAATAGTTCAAATACTCTAGATGACACCTTGAGCAGCCAAATACCATCAAGAGATAAATTTGGATTAGGATATGACAAAGAAAAAAATCCAGAATGTTCCTCCCTCACAAACCAAGGTATAAATAAAAGAAGCTATGTTGTTGCACTGAAGAGTCCAATTCAAAAGGAAGAAATCAAGAAATCTCCTCTATCCTCCCATGACAAATATAGAACTAACGTGATTCCTATAATACCAATGACAAGTAGATATCAACAGATTTTTTTTGTTCATTGCTACTCCTGTAATAATTTTGTTCATAAAGCCCTAAATTGCAGAGCATATGGAAATTTTCATGACTACAAGAAGAATGCATCTAGTAACAAACCAAAGGTAAGAAACCATAACTTTTTTGCACCTCTTCAAAGATATGACATAGAGTGTTACAAATGTGATAACCATGGACATATATCAAGAGATTGTAAACTAATGACTCCTACAGAGAAGGTTGCTACAAAAGAGTTTCAAGACAAAAAAAATAGAGAAAGGACTGGAACAAAAATAAAGAGGAGGAGATATCCATGATTGCTCTATGTGTGGTAGAAAATCAAAATCTATGACATATTGAAAGTGGGTGTTCAAAACATATGATAGGAGATCCAAACAAGTTCATAAGCCTAAGAAAAGTTAATAAGGGAAAAGTCACTTTTGGAGATAATATGTCTTCCAAAATAATTGGCAAAGGTACACCTGTTGTCAATGACAAGATCAAATATAAAAATGTGTTTCTAGTGGAATATTTAAAGCCTAATATCCTTAGTGTAAGTCAAACATGTGATCAAGGGAACATATGCATTTTTTACTCTAAGAAATGTGAAATAGGGAAAAGGGACTCAGGAAGCCTTGTTGGGACTGCTGTAAGGAATTCAAGTAATGTATACATCCTAGAAAATGAAGAGCAATGCTACATGAGTATGATTGGTGAAAGTTAGTTGTGGCATAGAAGGATGGGGCACTTAAACTTTGAAAATATTATTAAATTAAGTAAGAAGGGAGTTGTAAGGGACTTTCCATAAATTGTGAAACCTCTAAAATTAGTTTGTAAACATTGTCAACATGGGAAGCAGACTAAAGCCAGGTTCAAAGAAAAAGAACATACAACCTCGCATCCATTGGAAATAGTTCACATTGATCTATGTGGACCAAAAAGAACTAAAAGATTGCAAGGAGAGTATTATTTCATGTTGTTCATAGATGATTATACAAGGATGACTTGGGTTACATTTCTTAAACAAAAATCAGAAGCCTTTGAGAAGTTTAAAATTTTCAAAGCAAAAGTTGAGAATGAAACAAATTTAAAAATCAAATATCTAAGGTCAGATAATGGAAGTGAATTCACTTCGAATGAATTCAATTAATTTTGTGAAACCCTTGGAATTAAAATATAGTTTTCATCCCCTAATACTCCTCAACAAAATGACATTGTGGAAAGAAAAAACAGGACAATCCAAGAAGATGCCAGAACTATGATAAATGAAGCAAAACTTCCTGGTGTGTATTGGAGGGAAGCAGTATATACAACTGTTTATATACTAAACAGAGGAAAACTTGGAGTTAATACTGACAAGACCCCTTAGCATATATGGTATGGAAGACCTACCTCAGTCAAATATTTTAGAGTGTTTGGAAGCAAGTGCTACATAAAAAGGAATAAAGATGACCTTGGTAAATTTGACTCTAGAACTAATGAAGGAATATTTTTGGGATATTCTTCCACTAAGAAAGCATATAGATGTTACAGTAAAAGGATACACAAAATCATATAAAGTGAAGATTTGAGGGTAGATGACATGAAATCAAGAAGAATAAAAGGCCAAGATGTTGACGAAAGAACAAGTGATGAAGGAGAGAAGGAAGTCTTGCAAAAGTATGAAAGTGATCATGATGAAGAAGAAAAAGAAGAAGAAGAGAAAATAGAAGATTCACAAGAAAGTAAAAATGAATACTCTCCAAGACCTTATACAAAATCTCCATCTAGGAGAATACAAAATAATCATCCTAAGACACAAATCATAGGTGACAAAGATGTTGGAGTTAGTACAAGAAGAAAACTACTATTTAATGAAGAAGCCTTACTATCAGTGGTAGAACCTAAGAACTTTGCAGAAGCCAGAAAAGATGATGATTGGATCAAAGCCAAGAATTAAGAGTTGGATCAAATTGAGAAGAACCAAACTTGGGAACTACCTCCAACACCTGCAAACAAGAATATTGCAAGAACCAAGTGGGTCTTCAAAAACAAGTTCAATGAAGCTGGAAAAGTGATAAGAAACAAAGCAATATTAGTGTGTAAAGAATATGCTCAAGTGGAGGGTATTGAATTTGAAGAAACCTTTGCACCTGTAGAAAGACTTGAAGCAATCATAATGTTTTTGGAATTTTCATGTTATAAAGAATTCAAAGTATATCAAATGGATGTCAAGTCTACATTTTTTAATGGGAAACTAGAAGAGGGAGTCTATATTAAACAACCTAAAGGTTTTCTCTTTTGAAACAATGGAGACTATGTTTGCAAACTAAAAAATGCACTATATGGTCTCAAGTAAGCCCCAAGAGCATGGTTTTTCAAGGCTAGATAACTACTTGAAGAAACAAGGATATAAAAGAGGAGCCACTAATAGTAATCTCTACATAAATATCAAAGATGAGAATATTATCATTGTTGTTGTTTAGGTGGATGATATCATATTTGGAAGGAATCTACAAATACTAAGTGTAAACTTTGCTTCTGAAATGAAGAAGGAATTTGAAATGTCAATGTTGGGTGAATTAACATTCTTCTTGGGATTACAAGTTTATCAATCAGACAAAGGAATCTTCATTTCTCAAACCAAGTACATCAAAGACATAATTAAGAAGTTTAAGATGGAAGACTCCAAGCCTGTTAATACTCCTATGATCACTGGCTGTAAGCTAAGTAAGAATGATGAGTCCTTAGAAGTGGATCATACCATGTATAGATCTATGATAGGAAGCATGATATATGAGACAGCTACAAGACGAGATGCGATGCAAGTTGTATGATTGGTTGCTATATTTCAATCAGCTCCCAAAGAAACACATGTGGTTGCAGTAAAAAGAATTATTAGATATCTAAAAGGCACTGTGGATTATGGTTTATGGTGCCCAAAATTTCAATACTTCACTTTAAAAGCATTCACTGATGCAGATTGGGCAGAAAGTATTGATGACCGAAAGAGTACCAGTGGAGCAGCATTCTTTTTGGGAAATTGTTTGGTATCATGGTTAAGCAAGAAACGATCCTCCATAGAACTATCTACAATAAAGGCTGAATATATTGTTGTTTCATCATGTTGTACTCAAGTCATTTGGATGAAGTAGACACTAAAAGACTTACTTGTGAAGTATGAGCATACAATATTAATAAATTGTGACAAGTGCCATCAACATATAAAAAATCCTAGCATGCACTCCAAAAAAAACACATACCAATAAAATATCACTTTCTAAGAGATCAAGTGTCTCAAAAAGTGTTCAAATTGGAATATATTAATAATAAAGAGCATATTGTTGGTATATTCACTAAGCCACTACCCAAAGAAGCATTTGAGCATCTTAGACATAATTTGGGAGTGATCTCCTTACAGTGAATAAAAAAGAGACAAAGCAGCATGTCAGGGGGAGATATGTTGACAGGGGATTTTTCAAAAGGAAGCCTTTATCATTAATGTCAAATGGGGAGAAAATTGAAAATTAAGAAATTGTTGCCATTAGTGCCAAAGGGGGAGAATGTTGAATATGGTTGTCATTGATGTCAAAGGAGTTCAGTAATGACAAAGGAATAACAAAAGACTATTGATTAAATGGACATTGTTGTCAAGATAAGATCATAACGCAACATTGATGAAATAGTCCAAAGAGATTTGCGGAAGCCAAAATAACACAAATTGGCCAAGTGGATTCGGAAGCATTATAATTCTAAGTTTCTATGGAGTGAATATTTGGACAGCCTAGATCATAAGAGAGAGAAAGATCAATGGTCTAGAATAGTTTCTGCAATGCCAAGGTGCAAGCTTGTTAAAACTGCGGGAAGACTGTTACAGAATTCATGTTTGAGAATTTATGAAAAGCAGACCCGCAATCCGCAATCCACAATTGTGGAAAAAGTGTTGCAGAGAGGGAATTGTAGAAGCAGTTTCGAGAAAAGTCTAAAAGCAGACCCACTATTCGTAACCCACAATTGCGGAAGGAAGGTGTTCCCGCAGATTGTGGAAATATCATTGCAGAAAGATAAATGTTGAAAGGTTAATTGCAGAAAGGATCGTTGCAAAAAGATAAATGTGGAAAGGTAATTGCAGAAAGATAAATGCAAAAGGATTTATGTTGCAGAAAAGAAATTGCGGAAGGTCATGATTGATAAATGTAAACAGAGTTAAAAATAATTAAATAGGGAAGTAAGTAAACGTGTTTGATGAAGAGGCATGCTTTATGAAATGATGTGTCTGATGAACATGCACGAATCCATATTGAAAGGGCACAACTGTGAAACTCCAAAATGAAGATATTTGTTTGTAAAGAAAGATCAATGATGTATTTATAAGCAATATTTCGAGTTTAGAAAGGATGTCTCTGTAGTCCAGATCTATATAGTAGCACTAGAAGACAAAGACCAAGTAATGAGAAACCAGTGACAGAATTGAATACATAAGAAGATTTATGTAAGTTTGATAAAAACATATTAGGGTGGTAGGGTGGTGCTAGGGCAGGATACATGTCTTTAAGGGGGTTGTATCCTCCTTCGAGTCGTAGTTTGTAATCAGGGTATCATAGCATCCTTTCGGTAGCAAATGATAAAATCAGGGGGTCGTAGCCTCCTTCCAATAGTTGTTGGTAAATAGGGTGGTGTAGCATCCTTGTATGTAGAAGCATGCAGAAACTATTTCTAAATATAATTTTGTAGTAATAGGAAGTATTGGTGGTTTTCCCAATTAGGATTCCACGATAAATTTGTGTTCCATGTATCTTATTGATCATGTGTGTTAATGAATAAGTTAAAAGTGATTTTAATTGTTAAAATTTATCAATACTAATTCCCCCCCCTCTCAGTATTGTCCAATATTCCAACAATTACTACGGATTTGAGCTCCCATGTACCTTGTGTATATCAAGAGACACCATTAGGGATCCTAATACCATCAGAGAAAAGAGTTTTTTCCATCCTATTATCTCAATACATTAAGAACAACACTCCAGGAGCTATTACTCATGTGTCGTCCAGGTAGTCGGGTATACAAGCAAGGGTACGGTCCCAATCCTCCTTGTTGTGTATCACTTGGACCATGCGGTATATCGGAGTTGTTATGGTTTGGTAATCCTATGAGGATCCAGGATTTTTATCCACTCCTTTCACATGTTTTCTTGTTGCTCTAGAATGAGTAGCGCTTGTTTCCTATATAGTTAAAGGTATTAAATAAATATTTAGTTTTGTTATGTAGCTATGGTTATGCATTCTAAGGCTACCAACCAAAAAACCCCTTCTCAAGGCGAACCTTTTGTTATTCCTTCATTTGGAAATGTTGGTCCTCCTCATATGTCTATGTTAAGTCTTCATGGATTGACTATAGGATTACCTGTATCGTTATTCTCCAGTCTGTTTATCCCAAATGTACCAATTGTTTCAGATCCCAACTCTCCATCACAAGAGCATCAACATCATGTTGATCCTTCATCTTCTTCGCCAGATGTCTCTACTTCCCTTTATCCTTCTTCGCCTGTCAAAATTTATGATGTTGGTAATCAAGTGGGTAAGAAGAAAAGGAAGAAAGGGAAGATTAAGAAGAAGAAAGAAAAACAAAAAAACAAATCTCAACCAACTACTCCTCACAATGTTGAGAGTGTTGATTTACCCATAAAAACATCTCATAAGCCTAAGTTCCCTTGCTAAATTTACAAGGGTTACCACCTTCTTAAGGATTGTCATGGTATGTCCCAATTATTAGAAGTGTGGTCTAAGGCTTCCCAACAACCCATGCCATCAGCCTCTTGTCATCATACTGATGATACCCCATCAACTAGTGACTCTATGGTTAAGAGTCAAAAAGGTAAAGTTATAAATCCTTGCTTTGTATCAAAGGACATGCAACTTAATTAACTTTGAACTTGCATGGATGAAGCTTCAAATTTGTTGGAAGATATTACAGTTCCTTGGCAATAGCTTCCAACAAGTTACTGTAAGTTGTCCCTTAACCTCCCATTGGTCGATAAAATGATCAATCTGGTTCCATCCTCGATCAATCTGACTCTTCCTTTGAAGAGTGAAGTTAAAGTGGTAGATTCAATGTCATATCCACCCAATCCCACTCTTTCATCAAAGAGTGTTAAGACTGAAGTAGTCACTTTGACACAATATTCATCTCATCTTCCAAGTGAGAGTGAATTAAAACTTGTTGAAGTTTCCGTAGTCGGTTTGGATTGTTCTAAGCAAGGGAAAATCATGTATGTTTCAACAGAACCCTCTCCAAGTACTTAGGTTATTTCCTTTGATTGGAGTAATCTAACAAAATATCGTCTTCATTTGAGTTTTCCTTTCTACATATCTATGCGAGTTACCTCTAAGGGCATACTTCACATTATTGTTGATGAATGGGATTTTGTTAGTATTTTATCTTCAACTGATTGGCAAGTTGTAGGTTCTCCTCAGCTTGTGCCAGCCACCAATCATATATTATCTTTTAATATAAGACCTACTACACCTTTCGGGATCCTACCTCATTTTCCTATTACCCTATGAGGGAAAATTGTATGCATTGATGTTATGGTAGTCCAAGGTCCCTTAGATTTTAATATACTCCTTGGACAAAGATTATGTTTATACCATGAAAGATGTAGCGTCTACACTCTTTTGAGTGATGCATTTTCCCCATGATGGAAAGATTGTGAACTTTGATCAACTTTCCTTTTTTAAACCTAATCATCGTATAATTGCTAGTCATCATACTTCCCTGAATGCCCCGCGTGTTGTTGTGGTTCCTCCCCCTTTGTCGCCCATGTCTATTGACTTTGGACATCGTGCTGGAATTCAATCGTTTGTAAACTGATAGCTTCTTCCCATCATGGGGAAGCTTAGGGGGCATGTATCTGTTATTTGGACACCATACTAGAGTTAATACACTAGCATCCTATGTAAGGGGGGGAACCTACCAACCTCTATACATGATTTTGGGTTAGAACTGACTTTTAGCATAGTTTATTTCTGGTTTCAAGATCGTTAAAAAATAAAACCACCCTTGAGCATAGTTTATTTCTGGTTTCAAGCTCGTTAAAAAAATAAAACCAACCTTGAGCATAGTTTCATTCCATTTCAAGCTCGTTAAAAAATGAAATGGGCTATCTCAAGCATAGTTATTTTTTTTCAAGCTTGTGTAAAAATGAAACAGGTCCCCACAAGCATAGTTATTTTCTATTTCAATCTTGTGTAAAAATCAAACAGGTCCCTACAAGCATTATTCTTTTATGTTTCAAGCTTGTGTAAAAATGAAACAGGTCGTTATGAATAGAGTTCCCTTTTTTGTGTCAATCTTGTTAAAATTTTAAATGGATTCTTCCATTGTGTCAATTATTTTACTAAACTCGATACTTGAACCTTCATTTCATTTTCCTGTATCACTTGATCCTCTTTCTTCCTCTATTTTTGGCAAACCTTTTTCTAGGAGTAACCCATTATTTAGTTGGATGAAGAAAAGAGTAGACATATCAATCAAAACTTGGTGGGAATGTCTCCACCTCTTTACACTATGTTGGAATTAAGCCACTTTATAGTTATACTAGGGGAAAGTACTAACCACTGGACATCTTGTTGGGAAAATACCCATCATTGGGATTCATTTTGAGCATAAGTTCTTTTTATTTTTGAGCTCGCTAAACAATGAAACAAAATATTGAGCATAGTTCATTCTTTGTTGCAAGCTCATTAAAAAATGAAGCAGATACACTAAGCATTCTTTCAACTAATCTTTGAGATCATTAACAATAGTAAGATTGTGTTGAGCTTACTTTTTACATTTTTCATGCCCTGGTTAAAACATGAAAAGTGATTTGAGCTTAGCCTATTTCTTTTGCGTTCTCTTAATTAAAACATGAAAAAGGTTACAAGTTCCTTTGATACCAAAGTCGTGCTCATTAAAAACTAAGCGAAAAGGTGTCTAGTGTACTTTTATCACTTTTTCGGACTCGTAAAACCTATACGAAAAAGGAACACTCGGAGTTGTCTTTAATCTCTTTTCAGACTCTCTAAATAGGAAAAGATTGCCAAGCGAACTTGTTTCTTTAACACTTGTAAAAAAATTGAAATATTGTATGTCCGATGATAGTTTATCCCCTTTTTGGACCGTTCAGACTCATTTACGAACACTCTAGTTTATCATAACTAGAAAATTTCTCCCATGTATCGTTTTACACTTTTTTTGGACCTCGAGGACTAAATTTATGAAAAATTCCACCTTGGAGTTTTATTTAGTCATTTTCAACTGTCTAAACATGAAACGACTCTGAGTTTACCTTCTTCATAATCATATAATCAAGCGATGAAGGACCCTTTCTAGGAATGAACCCCTCCTTCCTCAGGTTCATAAAACATTTGAGATTGGACTCATCCTATGATGATCTATACCGAGCATTTGTTACCTTTTTCAAGCTCGTTAAAAAGTAAAGAGGTACTCATCCATCGTGATAGGGAAATTAAGGGAATGGGAAAACATTTTTCATGTGTATTAATGGCAGTTTATAGTCACCCTTGAACATCGCACATCTCTACATTTCATTCAAACAGTTGGGTGATCATCTTGTCCTCAAGTCGATCCACTTTCATGATTCATTTTACTCATTTTAGTCAATTTAAAGAATCTATCATCTTGTCTTTGCATTATGTCTGGTCTCTGCCTCATTGAGTCAATTCTGCCAAAGTCACTTGTCGTTTCATTCATTGTTCAAGGGGATTATTTACCAAAACCTACCTCAGCATTTACCTTACCTTCCTTTGAAGTCGGTCATCTCTAAGTTAGTTCCATGGTTGTTCCATAATCAAAATCACTTCAAACTACTTTTGATTCAGTTTCATGTCGATGATGGGGGGAACATTATGGCCCTCATTTGACGATTCTCTTCCCATCAACACCAGCACATCATTCAGGAATTAGTCTTAGAAACCAGATAGTACCTTGAATTTTGCATGCCTCAATGGCAAGTTTCCTCACTTTCATCATTGGCCTCTGATTGAAAGATTACGTTGATTGTTTGACTTCAACTCATTTATTCACATTCATAGAAATGTACTAGGGTACCTTGTGGATAATTGACATCATGGTGAATTCCCTCGCACTTGTTAATGGCATACATTAATGACTGGTAATCAAGTGGCTACTACCATGTTCAACATCATAAAATCTATTCACATGGATAGAATTGTACTATTCAGGATTTAGGATGATGACCCTGAGTGTTCGGGCATTCACTTGAATATTTGCCTCTCCCCAAGTTGTGATGGCGTATTTTGTGAATGAGTCACTACATACATCCATAATGTATGTCTAGTGGCTATGCTCAAGTTTGAGTTGTGATGACATAGATATACACTGTATGTCCAGTAGTTGTGTCCAAATTTGAGTCTTATTCATCATGGATCAACAGTGTATGTTGGTAGCCATGATATGGTCATTATACATGGATCTGCAATGTATTTGTCAGCATCCATGTTATGAGTCATTGCGATGATAAAATACTCTACTGTAAGAAAAATTCCTTGTTTTTTGTTGACAAATTTGTGGTCGATGGTTCTTTCCCTTGATCCTACATCCTTTCTTTACAAAACCATTTCACCTATCCTATTACTCTAGCTTTATTTTTTGGGGGGGAATCTGTGACACGAAGTTTTCATCCTAGCCATGACCATGAACCTAGTATGGCCTTTTGTTATCTCAATCCCTAAAGTGATTGAACAAAAATTTGTAGAAGATGAGCTCTAAAATTTTTCCTTTTGAAAAAACCATATCTAGAGAGGCTGATGCACATTTCCTTCTATGAAAGTGCGTTGGAGCACCTTGCACCATAGTAGAATGTGTCGACGACACATTTTTTATATGTATAAAGAGTGTAAAAGCCTATATGAAGGGAAACAGATAAATTTCGATAAACCTATCAAAGGAGAGCCTCGTGGAGGCTAATCCCTTCCTTATAGGATGGATTTCACTTGCCTCCACCTCGGTAGGATACCACCTCATCCCTTCTCCCTTGATTCTCTCATCCCTTCCTCATATTCTTTGGCCTATAAATGAAACTTCAGCTCATGGGATAAAGGGGTTAGAATGAGAGAAAGTAAATGTTGAATAAATTAGGCCGTAACTCTTTCTTTGTGGCTCTTCTTTGAGGTAAGACTCCATTGGAAAATATTCTCAACACCAAGGCTTTATGGTTGTAGTCTTTCCCTCATTTTTTAATACAATGTGTTTTCCTTTCCCATAAACATTGTGTAATGCAAGTTTATTATCTTTATCCTTGATCATTGATATAGATATATTTGATTATCTTGTATGTTTCCACTTGTTTATACCAATCTCCCATAGTTGAAATCAGAGACAGGGCATTCTCGAAAATTCTAGGAGCATTCTTCTTGAAAATGGTGAAATGAACTACGTTGATAAATTGTCACAAATATTATAGATACGTGGCCTGTAATTATCTTCCCATAAGATTGATCAATAGATATGAATTGGAGTATTTTCCCTTGTCCAATGCCAATTCATAACGTGAAAGGAAAATGAAGCACACACAATATCCATAAGATAAGCTTAAAGATAAAACTAGGTTTCTTTGTAGCTAGAGTTGTTTGTGCTTGTACAATAGCATCCTTGAAGGTGATAGAAAATATGTGTGTCCATTCAAAGATATTACATATTGTTGCTATATAGTATGCCATAGGAGTCCATTCCAATTTGAAATATTGACAAATTCTTTGCACCTTAAAATCTACAATGCATAGTTGCAAGCAGTTTGTAGGGTTATCTGAACAGGATGATGGGATATTGCTTGTTTGATATAACTATGAAAGTACTAGGGTCAGACATCCAAGTTTTTAATAGGACATCAAGTTCAATCTTGATTTTGAATGTGTTTATAATATCTTGTGTAAGAAGTTGTTGCAGAGTATTCAGTGCATAAATTTTGGCAAAGGTATCAAGCTTTATATATGAAAAAACAATCTGATTGGCATCTCTAAGAGTTCTAGTTGGAACATCTGCAAAGTCGATTACCCATTTGACTAAATATGTATATGGTAGAATGGTGAGATGCGTAGCAATTGTATGGAAATGTGAATTACTGATGTTCTGATATATTGGGGCTTCGTATTTGAACTTGGAAAAATCTTCGTCGTTGAATATAGCATTAATTCTAGCCTAATAAAGGCATAAGGTATCAGATAACCAAGCATTCATGTCTGAATAAAAACCAAAATTAGGATCCTGCCTTCAAATCTTCTGTAGGAGTTTTTGACCTGGTTCTTTTAGCCATATTGTTCGCTCAAAGTCTACAATGCAATAAAACTTCATAAATTATTGGAATTATTAAAAAAACAAAGGAAACTAATGTAAGTACAAAATACCTGAAGACCAAAACCAGTAATTCTTAGAAGCGATGAAAAAGTTCTTACTAGCATGAATGAATGCTCTATACGACAATGGTGATGAATTCAAACTTTGTTTAAGTTAATCACGAATTAGGGTTGTATGGAATAGTTTAAATGCAGGCATATTAGTTGAAAATCGATAGTTTAAAATCATTATTAGCCATAAATGAGGTCATACCTAAATCACCATGGCACGTACCAAAATTTGAATTTAAAACTAAGCTTCCAATGTGGGACCCAAAATATTGGGAGTAGAATATCGGGGGGGGTAAAATTAATTATATGGTTAACAATCCTCCGACTTTTGAGCACCAAAATAACCATGAATGAATTGTAAGATTGGGAGTCAAAACTTAGGAGGCAAAGAAGCATGTGAATTAATAATGTCTTGACTCTCGTCTTCTGAAAATATCTTAGATAGCAAAAGTCGGGCATCACAAGTCGAAGAATAAATTTGAAAAGGACGCAACATTCTTCTCAACTCCTCTCTTGATCTCACCTTAAGCCCTTCTTAGCTATTGTACATCCAAAATGTTCTAACAAGGGGATTATATTTTTAGATGCTATAATATTTTATTATAAATAGAAAAGATAATACAGTGAGATAGAGATTGGATAAGCTCTTAGGTAGATTAGTTTTATGGGTTTAGAGTTTGCAAGGTAAATCTCTATGTACTCAGTGTGTGAGCCACATTAATTATCGTATTTTAGATTCTGTTTGGTATTGTTTTTCTTACATGTATTTATCAAAATTTCCATATTGTGTTAGAGTGAGGTTATTGGTTTAAGGGGGAAACCTTTGTTTCTAGAGTTTATCTCATCCTATAAAGAGTAAGGGTATATTGGGTTTGTGATAAATTTCTATTGAAGTGGGATATTTACATGATGAATCTTATGTAAATAAAATAGCAAACAATTCAAAAATAGAAATAGTGAAGTTTAACAACCAAATCTTTGAGTTATGGAAGTTGAAGGTGGATCTTATTATTGTGGATAAATAATAGTGTATTTCCATGGGTCTAAGTACAAAATCCATTGGTATGTTGGGTTAAGATTAAAAAGGATATAATGAAAAGAGAGACGCATGATTTGACTCTATTTCTCAAATTTAATGTTATTAACTGTATATGCAGAAGAGAGCCGGCCCTGAGGGGTAACTTAGTTGGTTGGATATTCCGGGACCAATACGACTAAGATAGAGGTCGAGGGTTCAATTATTTGGGTCCTTTGGGGTTAGACACCAAAATAATGTCTATGTGGAGAGACCCCTTTTGGTGGGTCCCTTGGATTGTATCTGCGGATGTAGTATGCTCCACGGCCATGAACTACATTAAAAAAAATATGCAGAAGAGAGTGCAAATAATTTATTGGATAAATTTGGTAATTTGTACTAGTCAAAGTCCCTATCCAACAAGATATTTCTTTGAAAGAAGTTGTATCATAATAGGATGGAAGCTCTATAATGGATCATCCAAACTCCTTTAATACTTTAGTAAGTCAATTTTTCTCTGTTGATATTAATATGGAGGAATAAGATAATTGTATTAGCTTGTTATGTTATTTTCTTGAAACTTGGGATATTCTTGTTGTAGCAATTGATATTACCACTCAAGCCACTTTAAATTTTGAGGATGTAGTTGTTATAATATGCAATGGGGAGGAAATTCATGGAGGGTGTGACTAGGGATGTTTAATTTATGAGAGGTCATCCACAAGAGAGGAAAAATAATTCTTATAGGGGAATATATAAATCTGTAGGTAGATTTAAATCTCTAAGACAATTTGCAAAATATTGTTGGAAACACAGTAAAGTTAGGAATTATAAGAAAGATTCCATATCTAAGAATGTTGATAAAAGTAATGGATTCAATGATGCCCCTTTCGCATAAAATATATATATATATATATATATAAGGAGGTGATGTCTACTTGGTATCCATAGGGACACATGTAGATCATGATGTATGGTTAATTGAATTGGGTGCTTCATTCTATATGACTCGTCACAAGGAGCAGTTTTGTGAATATGAAAAGTACTATGGAGGTGATATTTTCCTAGGAGATAACATAGTAGCCAAAATAATGAAATGATATATGTATATACATCTACGTCCATGGGGTGTAGCTCAGGTGGTTGGTATATTTGGTTGTTGCACTCCCCACCTGGGTTCAAATATCGTCGAGGACATTTTCTCCTTAGGAGCCCTTGTATGTAATGAAATATTAAGATCGTGAGTCGTTTATCATGATTGGCCCTCTTATGTGTTGTTATGGCCCGTTCATGTATACTTTCCAAGCAAGTATAAGAGATATTTTCCCGGGTGGATGTAGACATGGTGTAAACTGGGCTTCCATGGTGGACCACCATTATATATACATAACTAATGATTAATAATTATTAAAGAGTCGTGACTTTACGTTGGAAAGTCATGAATGGACCTATATAAATCCAACCCTTCTAAATGTAAATCATCATCGAATATTTATCAATTTATTATTATCCATTCATGGATTTTGTAATATGGTTAATTTGTGCTGGTTATTTCCTTAAGAAACATTTTTTTTGTTTCATTGGTATCATAGCCCCTTCTTGGGAAGATACCGGCTTCTGGCCAATATTTTTTGGACATTCTCCAAAACTCGGTCTTTGACCCGCATAGGTTTTTTACTAACCCTCCTCAAATTCAAGTTTCATTAACCACTGGACAGATCCTCCATCGTCGTTATCACATGTCCACTGTCGTCACCCCTCTTCATCGGCATTCCAACCCGCATTCATCTCTGTGTCACTCCCACCTGCACATTTTCCTCGTCGATCCAACTCCATCCTCCTCTTCCTTCTTGTCATCCCCCACCCTCGCGCCTCCCTTCCTCTGTAGGTTGTGCCTCTACTCCCTTTTGTCCTCCCTTGTCCTCTTGCATACCTCCGTCCACATCTCCAAATATGCGCCACATGTCCGCTTGCACCTCCATCCCATCTTCCTGCACCTTCCCCGTTACATTACACCCGTCAGCGCCCACTTGCTCCCACTCCTTTCCACCCACATTTTGTTGAATTCCCTCTGGTTTCTACTCCAATCGTTGCCACATCTACACTCCACTCCATGTGCAACGTTGGAATCCTCCTTCCATCGTTGACATGCAAACCCTAATATAA
>LPNX010047248.1:228035-270591 GCA_001517045.1 Pseudotsuga menziesii
ATTGTCATTGCCATTATTATTTAATACAAAAAAGAAACAAGACCAAGAAGATATTAAAAAAAAATAGAAATCAAGTCTTGGAAGATATTGAATAAGGCATAAACCCATTGTGTATTTGTTGAAGAAATTATGGATTTCATATATAAATCCAAATTTTGGACTGAGTGTCCTTATTGCGAAATGGAATTCCAATATTCGGCATTTTTTAAGAATGGCAATCACTCATGTCCAATATGTCGTAAATATTTTATTATGAAACAAGATCAAGGTAATTCACAGTTTCAATCATAGAAACTAGAAAATGAATTAGGATACTACAATGAAAGCAATAAAAATCTAAAATTTGAGATGAGTAAGCATATAATTTTTCGTTGATAGAACAAGAGAATCATCACTCAAAAGATCAAAATCAAAAACTGGAAAAAGTAATGAAGATATCAAGAAACTATTATCAGCTAAGAATGAAGAAATATCTTGATTAAAATATCACAACCAAGACCTTAAAGGAAAAATAAATAAAAATTGAAATAATTAAGAATTACCATATATAAGTGATAACAATTTAGAAGAAGACATAAAGTGTTTAAAAAAGCTCATGATGGACAAAGATGATGAATTAGCGCAAATCTAGAGAAAGCTAAAAAGTCAAGAATCATAGATATAATGACATCAGCAACATAAGAAAGAACTCCAACAAAATTATGATGATACTCAATGTTGGAGACATTTACCCACCATGCACACTTAATTTGGTCAATTTGACCTTGTTAAACCACTATCCTAAGTTTTATTGACTTAATTGCCATCAGAGGAGCACTGTATGACATCAGCATGAGCACACCCATGCCTACCTTCAGTCAAGGAGGCCAACTAAGCCTTCTCCTTCATTCGAGGAGGCGAACTGGAGCACTCTGGGGGTGATCTAAGTGTCATAAATGCACCTAATTGCTAACTGATGGTTACAATCAGTTAAGGTGAGTGGTGAAAGTGCCTCCTTTCATTATATTGATTATTTTATTAATATTTAATGAACTGGAGTCAACAGGGGCATCTCCAACCACCTTTGATGTCTAGCTTGACTTCAATTAGCCTCACCGGGGTTCATTGGAGTTAATGATGTGCTACCACTTGTTGATTGGCATGCAGTGACATGTGTTACAGAGAAAATTTCCTATGGCTTGGGGTACCACAACAGACAGAGTAACCACAGAAATCAATCCTTTCCCATATGAAAGAGAAACCAAATATCTAACACTAAAGGATCTCGAAACATACCTTATTCTGGATGTTTGATGTAGATCCCCGTTGAGCTTTTCCACTCTCGCTTGTATTAACAATTTGCTCTCTCAACATTCAGCAAACAAGACAAGCATTCTATATGATGGTGTTAGACCTACTCTAGCATATATAATCAATAACATATAAGCATTTAAAAGCATCCATGGATTCAATACTCATTTAAATACACATTATTGGACAGGAAAAGATATTTCTATTAATATAAAATAGAGATTACAATAGTGACAACCTCTGTCGACACGTCTGTGAATCATAGAAACTGAGTCCTCCACCTGGGCCTCCACCACTTCAATCCTCCATCTCTCGATATCAAGTTCACAAGCAAAGGCAAGCTTGGGAAGAACACAAAGTGCTCCAAGGGACAAAGGGATGCAGACTCAAGTATAAGCTCCAGCAACAATGGACTATAGTTTTCTTGCTCTTCAATTCCTCCCCTTTCAATGTATCCAAAGGGTTCCTTATATAGTGCTTCAATGGGGTAATGGAAGGTCAAATCCGAGCGATCTCAAGGCATATGGAATGCCAAGAGACACATGACTTGGATCCACATCAAGGAAAACTCCAAAACTATTTGGCCTTTTGCACACATCCCGTTGTACGCGGGTTTGAGTATCAAATCTGCGTATATACGTGAGAATAGGTTTAAAAGTCGCGTATAGCAAATAAGGCATGTTTTTAGGGATGATCTTGGAAACATCAAAGGTACAAAAATGGTCCATGGGGTCCAAAGAGTCTGCAAAGGAACAGGGAAGGCCATAAAGGTGTGATCCACCATGTGTGGTAAAATCAGTTGTAACAACATGTGTCTGAGCTACTTTCAGTTAGACTCAGTCATCCATTGCACTCTAACTTCAGTTAGGACTCATTTGAGTCAATCGGCACTTGATCAGTTGGTTAACTAGTGTGTTTACAGTGGCTTATAGTCAATTAAGCTACACCCATTTATTCAATTCGAATGACATCCTTGGGAATTCTAATTGTCTTGGCATTCATGCATCTTGCATGATCATTTTATTGTATTATTCATTATTCATTGATTATACAGAGCTGCTACTTCCATTTGCAGCACCATTTTGCCAATTTTATGCATATTTGTCTGTATTCTTTATGAGACTATGTTTTCAGTTCCTAGACCACTGTGACAAATTAATATGGTATCAGAGCTCATTTGAGTCAATCGGCACTTGATCAGTTGGTTAACTAGTGTGTTTACAGTGGCTTATAGTCAATTAAGCTACACCCATTTATTCAATTCGAATGACATCCTTGGGAATTCTAATTGTCTTGGCATTCATGCATCTTGCATGATCATTTTATTGTATTATTCATTATTCATTGATTATACAGAGCTGCTACTTCCATTTGCAGCACCATTTTGCCAATTTTATGCATATTTGTCTGTATTCTTTATGAGACTATGTTTTCAGTTCCTAGACCACTGTGACAAATTAATATGGTATCAGAGCTCATGGTGGGACGAAGCTCATATCTCTCAAAAACAAGGTTTTTGATAGATCTTGCATGAAAAATTGAGCTAAATCTCAAAAATCCAGCACTGCACCAGAAGCCAAGGCTTACCACTTAATACCCCAAGTTAAGGAATTATTGGTCAAGCTTCCTTGATAAACTATGTTGGGTGTGATGAAAGCCTAAAATGTGCAAGTTGTTCAACCTTACGGTGCCCCTTTTGTTGTGATTTGCAGGTTTTAACAGGTGAAATCATTCACTCCAGCAGTTTCAAATGGCTTCTTCCATAGAACTCTTGACTCCGTTCAATTTCCATTCATGGAAAGGAGACATGGAGATCAAGCTACATGCTAGAGGAGTCTATAGGGTCACTATGGAAACTGAAGAAGAGCCTTCTTCTGTGACAGACAAAGCTAGATTATTGAACAAGAAAGATGAAGCATTCGGATTCTTGTGCCTCTCTGTTTCCTGGGATCTTCTTTTCCATCTCTCGAGATTGAAGACTCCAAAGGAAATTTGGGACAAATTGGAAAATCTCTATGGAAAACAGGATGATTTGAGAGTATACCATCTTGAACACGAGCTGATGTCTCTCCAGCCTTCCAATTTCGAGACCTTAAATGATTTTCTTACAAAGTTCAAACACATTGTCTTACTATTGAAGCAATGTAAGGTGGAGAAGGAGGATGATCAGCTCATCCTCGCCATACTCTCCAAACTTGGAGTTGATTATTTGGTGTTTGTCTCTACATTCTATGTGGGGAAGCTCACAACCCCTGGATGGAAGATGCCTTCTCTCAATGCCTTCATTGAGTCCCTGACAAGTGAAGATGATAAGCTTGTCCAAATGGGGATCATCAGATCCTCCCGTGATCAATACCTCCATGTCTCGAGGCCCAAAGATTTGAAGGGTAAAGGAAATCAGCAGAAGAACCCAAAAACCAAATTCGAATCTCCTAAGTCTAAAGTTGAAAACTAGCAGCATGAAGAGCCTTCCGGCTCAAAGAAGAACAAAGGAAAAGGGCATCATTGAATGGAAAAAGTCAAGTGTTCATACTGTGGGAAGGGCTTCCACCTAGAACATGCCTGCATGAAAAATAAACTTTATGAAGCTACTTCTCTCCTTGAGAGAAATCACATCAATATTTCGGAAATCTTTTGGAGGAGAAATCAGCAAGATCAGGAACCACAACATGAAAAAGGCCATGCCCTCATGGCAAGCACTTTGAAGTCCAAAGCACTCTTGATAGATTATGGAGCTTCGAACCACATGATGGCTGAAAGAGATTCCTTCTCATATTTGGAGACTGGAAAATCCATTCCCATCCACATGGGAGATGACTCCACAATCCTATCTGAAGGACAAGGTACTGTAGATCTTGAGCATGGTTATTTTTCGAATGTTTTGTATGTACCATCTCTTGCATCAAACCTCCTAAGTGTTTATCAAAATACACATATGGGGATACCCAAGAGAGTCTCCTTTATCCCAGATGATGTAGATATCACAGAACTTGCATATGAAAAACTTGTAGCAAAAGGCCTTGCAAACCAGCATGCAAAAGCCTACGAGTTCTCCTATTTTGTGGCGGATGCAAAGCCCACCGCATTGTTGACTCATGGAAATGAAGTTAGTAGACTATGGCATGAGAGGTTTGGCCACCTAAAATTCAAATAATTGCAGCAATTACAAAAGAATTCTATGGTTGAATGCCTCATGGTCATCAAAGCTACCACTAGAATTTGCAAGGGCTGTGTTGTTGGAAAGCACCTTGAGTATAAGTTCGATCGAGGGAAGGCAAGCCAAGCATCATGAATCTTGGGATGGATACATTCTAATATCAGTGGTCCCATGGATATCACATCCATGAATGGATCAAGGTACGTTCTGAATTTCATTGATGACTTTTCAAGATACACATGGATCTTTTTTATCAAAAAGAAGTCGGAAGTCTTGGAAAAATTCACTGAATTGAAGGCCTTGATTGAGAATGCATCTGGAAAAAAGATCAAGATTTTGAGATCTGATAATGGTGGGGATTATGTCATTAATGATATACCACATATATGTTCCCAAATTGGTATTCAGATCCAGCATTCAGTCCCCTACACTCCCCAGCAGAACGGTGTACCGGAGAGGAAGAATCGGTCTCTCAAGGAGATGACCACCTGTATGTTGGAATCAAAGAAGTTGGCTGAAAATTTGTGGGAGAAAGCCATGAAATATGCAGCATATATTCAGAATAGAGTTCCACACTCATATATGAAAGGGAAGACCCATTTCAAATCATATTTCAGAAACAAGCCGGATGTGTCGAACCTGAGGGTGTTTGGGTCCACTGCATGGACCCGAATTCCGCTTGATAAAAGGAGGCCTTTGCAACCACAAAGCATCGAATGTATATTTATCAGATATCTTGATGAATATAAATGTTTCAAGCTATTGGATATCAAAACAAAATAGATCATCATTGAAAGGAGTGTCAAATTCGATGAGCCTCTTCAGGAGGTAGAACTAGTGAAGGAGAAAATTGTTGAACTTCCTTCCTATTCTACTGAATATTTGGATGATGTAATTGGGGGTGATGACCCTAATCTGGATCCTCTGATTTCTGATATCAGTGTACAAAAAACATCAGATGCTGAATCAAAACCTGAAGTACAAAATCATCTCCCAACTTGGGCCCGACAGACACTCTCCCCCGCAGGAGATAACATTGGAAATCCGGATGATCCAAGGAGAACTCGGTCCGATTTCCAAAGACCAGGTATTGCGCTCTCTTGTCCTGATTATTTGTTGTCTAAATATTGTTATTTGATGATAATTTTAGACCCTAATTCTTACTACCATGCTCGAAAGGATCCAAGATGGCAAGTTTCCATGGATGAAGAGATGAATTCTCTTCAGAAAAACACCACTTGTGAGCTAGTTTCTCTTCCTCCGGGGAGGAAATTGTTTCAATGCAAGTGGGTGTTTTGGAATAAGGTTTCTAATGATGGAAGCACCTCCAAATATAAGTCAATTATGGTAGCAAAAGGTTTCTCTCAGGTCCAAGGTGTGGACTACCATGAGACTTTTGCACCAGTTGCAAAAATGGACTCCATCCGCCTAGTTTTGGCAATTTCAGCATCTAAGCACTGGGAAGTGTATCATATGGATGTTAAGTCTGCCTTTATGCATGGAGATATTCATGAGGATATATACATGAAGAATCCTGAGGGCTACATTTCGGATCCATCTTTGGTTTGCAAGCTAATGAAGTCACTATACGGGTTAAAACAGGCCCCAAGAGAGTGGTATTCCAAGATGGATGCCTTCCTTCTCTCGCAAAACTTCCAAAGGTGTAAATCAGATCCAAATGTGTATATACAAAAGTCTAATGGTCATTTGATTATTATTTTTTTATATGTTGATGACTTACTGATTATAGGTAGCACAGTTACTTTTATTTTAGTCATCAAAATTGCTCTCCACAATGCATTTGAAATGAGCGATTTGGGGCTCTTAAAGCAATTTCTTGGGCTCGAAATTGAGAAAAATTCTGATGGGATAATGGTCACTCAGTCCAAATACATATCAGACCTATTAGTCAATTTTTACATGGCTGAATGTAAGGCTGATCCATTCCCTTTCCTTTCAGGGATCATCCTTGAAGAAGGAAAAAGCACACCTCCCATGGATTGCACTATTTATCGACAGCTGATAGGTAGCTTGCTCTACTTGACTCATTCTCAGCCTGATATCTGTTATGTCATGAATGTTGTGTCAAGATACATGCAGAAACCTCATGATATTCATTGGAAGGCAGCCAAGAGGATCCTTCAGTATATTTAGGGAACCAAGACCTACTACATTCACTATGTTGCAGACTCTGTGCTGGAGTAGGGTCCCGCAGCTACAGGAAAAGCTGCTATTTTGGAACGAGTAAGTCAAAGGTTACAGTACTTGAGCGGCTGAGAGGAGAAAGATCAACCACTGCACTTAAGGTAGTGATGAAGACAGGAGGGCTCAGCTACCCTCATAAAGGAAAAGGAGCAACGAGGCCGAGGTATTGAAGGCAAAGGACAGAACAGGAAGCGGCGCCAGTACCCACGGTCAGTGCCGGGAAGCGTGGAAGACTACAGGAAGCTGTGGTGTGACGGAAAGCGGCAGTTTGAGTACAGATAGACCAACTATCATAGTTAGGGTTTTTGGGTTACTGTTGGGAGAGGCCCACAGTGTTGTAATGGCGAGACCTTCGGGCCGCCTATAAAGGGATGTATTTTGTATTGTAAAAGGTTAGCTAGTTAGTCAATTAGCTCATTAGCTATTCAGATAGTTGATTATCTGTTAGCTTATAGATCTTTGTATAATAGAAGAGCCGAGCTCTGGTTCTGTTATGCAGTCTGTAGCATCTTACTGTAACCAGTAGCTGACTCCTAGAGTATGTATGTAACAATCCACAGGGATTGAGAGAGAGAGAGAGGAAGAGTATATTGTAAGAGAAGCAATATAAGAAGAGAAGAGATCTAAGAGAGAAGGGCTCCTGGCGGTGTGCGCGGAGTTACCCAGAAGATCTCAGCTACATATGAGGTTGCAGCGGAACTATGTTTACTCTCCCAAGTTATAATATATAAACCAGTTCCCGTGGACGTAGCTTCTACCCTGGAAGTGAACCACGTAAAATCAGTGTTATATGAGTATTTCATGTGATTGTGCTTTACTTAGTTGCTATATGTTATCTGTTACATGAATATCGTATATCAGTTAGTAAATTTTTGTATGTTCTCATTCAGTTACAGCATTATAGAAAGTTAAAGGCGATTTTAAATGTAACAAGTGTCTGCCTATGAGTCCATATGTGCTTGTTTCACACAGTAATAGTCACTCTGTTAAGTGCTTCCAGAATACTTATTCAGTAAGTTAAGTATAGCGATGTGAGTGTGTAGAACCATGAAGTTCGTGTAAGGTTGTTTAACACCCTGTTGGAGGTTAGCTGAGTTATTCCTCCCAGTGAGAAACCCTTTGGACCTTGAGAGTCGCTTTGGGTCGTACTATAGGAGATATCGCATTGACAGAAGGCGATATCGCACCGACAGAGGATTTGTGGTGCGAGATATCGCAGATAGTGAGATCCATGAATGGGAAAGTTTGTGCATCGTCCTAGTCACTGTGATGCGATAGGAGTCCTCCCCCTGTCAGAGTCCACGAGGAAGGGAGAACTACGACTCGCAGGAAGATCTCGCTGGTTAAGAAGAGCCGCGAGACACCAGGATGCTACAGAACCTGGTTAAGGACACTTGAGTCTTTAGCCAACCCATCTAAGATCACTTCGGGTGAGACTTCAGGCCGCTCTGCGGTCTGTTGCCAAAAGGGCCAGTGAGTTAGGGGTGTTGTTGGTACATTGTAAGTAAACCTGGGTCTGCCCATAGTAACCAACAAATGGTTCCGTTGCCAGTTTTGAACAAACTAAGAGCTAATGTTCCGTTGGCATTCTACTAAAGAAGAACTCAACCAGTGGGTTGAGTCTATAGAAAGTGAATTTGCTGTGACAGAAAACAAGAGTCCTACGTTGAGTACAGAGGACTGGTTACAAAAACATATCTTCACTGATATACATACGATATTTTTTGCGACCTATGGAAATGAGTTGTACGACTGGTTATCAAAGTTGACTGATCAGCATATATTCAAGAAAAAAAGGAACATTGTCTGGACACCGGAGCTGATTCAGACTGTCAAGAGCATTGATAATCCCATTTCACGAGCAGTGGACTTCTGGCTTGCAAGTGTGCTAGAAGGCTTCATCATAGAGTTTGCAGTCGAACAAAGAAAAAGCTTCAACGAAGCCGAGCGGTACTTCTTCAAAGGATATCGTGGTAAGTACCTAAACTCTTTAAAGTTGTATGTTAAGATGATATTACATGAAAAAGGAGTACTCGATATATATTCAGATGTATAAGTTCAGTAAGTGTAATGTCACAAGAGTTTGAGAGTGGCTTTGATGAACTTGGACGTACACGTAGTGGAAAGAAATATAAAGTAGATTTCAGATCTTCTATCTTTGAAAACAGTTCAGACAATACTAGAGAACAGAGTCATAGTAATACAGAAAGAATAGAAGGGGGTATCCCTTGCCATCCTTACACCCCACAGAAATCAATCGGGACTCAGAATAATCCCGTAGGAACTCCATCTAGTAGCCCACATACAGTACATACTACCACTACATCACCTATATCTACACCATCGAGTGGTAGTAACACAGCAAATCAGTACCCACCATGTAGAAATAGAATGGGGGATGATATGAAGCTACCTACCTTTAAGGGTACAGGGGCAGAAGACCCAGAGCAGCATTGGTTTCTATGTGAAGCCGTGTGGACCATTAAAGGGCTCCAAGACAATAATATTAAAATTGTACAGTTGGTCACCACACTTAGGGAACGAGCCTTAACATGGTATATGAAGTATACCTCAGCAGTACCCAAAATGCTCGTACAGATTAGGACCGCCATGATCAAAGAATTTAAGAAACCTAAGTCTGAGTCATAGTGCATTACAAAGCTCAAAGACATTAAACAGTCACCTACAAAGTCAGTATGGGACTTTGATCAGAAATTCAAAGCCCTTATAGACCAAGTTAGCTATGAGTTTGCGCCGGAGCAGCACAAGGAATGGTTTATTGCAGCACTGCTCCCCCACATCAGAATGCCACTAATGCAGCAGAAACTCCAGATGCAGGATGACACGTTGGAGATGGAAATGAAACTAGAGGCATCACCTCTAGCTGAGACCAGTACAGGCATGACAAACCTGCAGAACCAGTTAGCTAATCTCACCTTACAGATGCATGAGATTAAGAAAGGAAAAGAGATTGCACAAGAAATATGGTGTATAAAGTGTAAAGCACAAGGCCATACTAAAGATAATTGTCCAGTATTTGTTGAATATCTAGCAAGCGGGGCTCCTAACCCCTTAGCACAGACGCAAGGGCCGTGGTGTGAACTACGTAGAACAAGAGGACACCCACCTCAGCAATGCCCTTTACTTCAGAAGTATGTACAGACACCTAAGAACTTATACTGTAACTTCTGTAAGTCCGTAGGACATGATGAACATAATTGTAGAGCTTATGATCTCATGGTCGAGAGAAAACATGACTTATACATAGTCCAATTAGAGACACCAGGTCCAGCAGCAGGAACCGGCTCATGGTGGCCGAGGAGGAGGATTCAGAGGATGAGGCCGTGGAGGAGGTTTTGGTCATGGTGAAGGCTTTAGCCGTGGTCGTGGACCGATCACTTGTTACAACTATGGAGTTATAGGACATTATGCTAGGGTTTTCCAAAGCCCTACTACCACATGTAACTATTGCAAATATTACAATCACGCTATAGAAGAATGTCCTACCTTGATAGCCAAGATCAGGGAACCTAAGCCAGCAGCACACCAGAACATTTAGCTTATTACTGCTGAGCAGAAGGAACCAGAACTAAGAGTCAACATTGTGACTCGCAGCGGTGCTTCCACCAGTGGGACATCGTCAAATATTGAAAAGAACACAGGTCTGGAGTGGGTGCGCAAAGCCACTACTAAATCAACACCACTCGACCTGCAGAAGAATAAAGAGACATTTCAGGAAGCTAAAACTTTCTTTAATGACCCTACGCAATTAGGATCGCAGGTACAGCCATCTAGGGGCATACCGCAGCAAACACCATGTTGCATTAGCCCTGTTCATATATCGCAGGCTACCACATCGGGAAGGTACGACGAGGATGAGTCGATAAGAAGTGTACAATCCTTCCTGCGGAGTTGCTTAAAACTCATGAGAAATGAGAAAGCTATCGGAGAGCTTCAGCGCATCATAGATCAATGTCAGCCATCTTCTTCTGTGAGCAGTGCACAGCGTGCTGTTCATAATATTATGGGATATACAAGAACAGGAAGAGAGATGCGACTCACAGCAGAAGTTGGAGAAATGAAATGGATGAGGTAATCCTAGATTTAGGATCATAGGTAAATGTTCTGACTAAGCAGACATGGGAACATATGGGTAGCCCTAAGTTAGCCAGATAACCTATCCATCTGAGACTAGCCAATTAGTAGTGGGTATCGCCACTGGGTCGATTACCACAGGTGCCAGTTGACATTGACGGAGTTCGCAACTTTGCGGACTTTGAAGTTATAGAAATCATTGGCGATAGTAGACCGTACCCAACGCTACTAGGCATTGATTGGGAAATTGGTAACATGGATGTTATCGATTTAAAGAAGAGACAGATGACCTTCGAGGACAATAAGATTCAGGTCATCGCACCATTGGATCCTTTTCAGGGTCCCAGATATATTGAACCTATCCAAGCAAAGGATGAGGCACGTAATATGGAGAGCCTCTATCAGATGACGGCCAATCAGAGCGACTACATCAATCCAACCGCAGAAGGGAACATTAGTTGGCGATGCGACAACTCATGCGAATCAGACTCGGATGTTGGCCTAGAGAACTGGAAGAACAGACTTTACGAAGTCTTAGCTCGCAGATGTGCATTTATGACTAAGTCACTGCGATGGATTGGCGCAGAAATTAAGGATACTCCATTGTTTGATGGCTTAGCAAACGTCAATGATTTTTTAAAACAATTTGAACGGGAAATCCCTCAGGAGCAAAGGATGTCAGTCATTGACCTTGAATTAAGAGCCACACCTGCAAGATGGTGGCAGGCACATAGAGAACATATCGCATCATGGGATGACTTCAAGAGATTGATGGCAATCAGGTTTTCTAATAACAAGGAGTATCTACAGCAGAGGTACACAGGAGAAAGTGACCCCAGGTCACATATTGAAATGTGTGAACAGAATTGGTCGGACATTCCGGAGGATGAATGGGTTCACCTATTCATTCATACTTTAGACCAAATTCCAAAGAACTTGTACACTGAGACCGAGTTGCGCAGAGGAACCATTACATGGCCACTTATGATAGACATCTTTGAACTCACTTTCGCTTTTGAATCTGAGTATCCAAGTATCGATCAGGCTCTAGACGTCGTAAAGACTAAGATATTTGAGGACTGTACCCTATCAATACATACTCAACCCGAGTGGGACATCCAGTTAGAAGATGCGCTCGAGTGTTATAACTTCGCAGCAGAACCAGAGGATGAGGATGAGGATCCTCGCAGCATGAACATTCCGGAGTCAGAAGGGACTCGCGATGTTGATGGACCGAAGCTACAGATTCCAGCTATCACAGACCCCATCAAGATTAAAAAGATAAATATTGGCACAGACACAGAACCAAAGCTTGCCTCTATTGGAGACTATTGGGATGATGAAACGGTAGCACACATTGCAGATCTGTTACACAACTATCGGGACTTATTCCCCACTATGTTTATAGAAATGAAGGGAATAGTAGGAGATCTGGGAGTAATGAGGATATCATTGAAAGAGGATGCTAAGCCAGTCAAACAGCGTCCATACAGATTAAATCCGCGGTATAAAGAAAAAGTTAAGGATGAGATCGATAAGATGCTAGCAGCAGGCATCATTGAGCCCGTAGAAGAAAGCGAATGGGTTAGTCCCATGGTCGTGCAAGAAAAAAAAACCAAAGGAGAAATCAGAATTTGTGTCGATCTACGTAAACTCAACGATGCATCACTTCATGACCCGTTCCTGACACCGTTTACTGATGAAGTGTTAGACAATGTGGGAGGACAGGAGGTCTACTCCTTCACTGATGGCTTTTCAGGCTATCACCAGATCAGAATCCATCCAGAAGATCGATCTAAGTCCACTTTTGCGACAGAATGGGGCTCATTCCAGTATACGGTAATGCCCTTTGGTCTTAAAATGCACCAGCTATCTTTTCAAGAGTAGTAGTTGCTGTATTTAAAGAATACATCCATAAATTCCTAGAGGTTTATTTTGATGACTGGACTATATTTGGATTAATCGACAAGCACATAGGAGATTTAAGACTGATGTTAGAGAAATGTAGGCAGTACCAGATTTCTCTGAACTTGAAAAAATGTATATTTTGTGCGCCATTTGTTATTTTGTTGGGTCACATTGTTTGCAGACAAGGCTTGATGGTAGATCCTGCAAAGATTGCCATCATTGTAAATCTTCCAGCACCCAACTCAGTCAAGCAATTAAGGACAGTACTTGGTCATACTGGGTACTATAGAAAGTTTATCAAGGGTTATGCAAAGATCACAGCACTGATGGAAAAGTTGTTAAAGAAAGACGCCAAATTCCTATGGAATGAGGAATGCCAAAAAAGTCTAGACAATCTTAAAGAAAAGATGGTTACAGCACCCATCTTAGTATTCCCAGACTGGACCAAGCCATTTCATGTACATTTGGATGCATCTGGCATCGCACTGGGGATCGTCTTAACCTAGCCAGGAGAAGGGGGTATCGATCACCCTATCGCATACTCAAGCAAAAAGCTATCCACTGCATAAAAGAACTACACCACTACAAAGAGAGAAGGTTTAGCTATGGTGTATGCTCTACAGAAGTTTAGGCACTACCTATTGGGTGCCTCATTCAAGATGTTTACTGACCATTCCGCTTTAAAGTACTTTGTCAATAAGCCAGTGTTAGGGGGAAGAATCTGTAGATGGTTACTCCTGTTTCAGGAGTATGATTTTGAAATCATTGTAAAACCAGGAAGATTAAATGTCAGAGCTGATCATCTGTCCTGGATAGACTCAAGAGAAGAACCAAGTAACCTAGAGGACAATTTTCCAGATGCGCAATTATTTGCTATTCAGATCGCAGATGAGTACTACGCTGATATCATTCACTTTCTCACCACGGGATGGGCACCTGTTGAGTTTACTAAGCATCAAAAGAAACAGCTAGTTGTTAAAACAGCAGACTTCACATTAATCGTAGGGCACTTATACAAGTTAGGTACAGATGAAGTCCTGCGTAGATGCATTATGCCGCATGAGAAAGAGGCCATTATCAGAGAAGCACACTCAGGTGCCGCAGGAGGTCATTTCCCAGGAAAGCCGACTGCTCAGAAAATATTAGATGCAGGATTATGGTGGCCTACTTTACACAAAGATACTAAGGATTTTTGCAGATGCTGCGATATCTACCAGAGGGTAGGAAAACCCTCACGAAGAGATGAAATGCCGCTGCGACCACAGATCACACTGCGCGCATTTGACAAATGGGCTATAGATTTTGTGGGTCCTATCAACCCACCAGGAAAACGAACAGGTGCGAGATACATCATCACAGGAATAGAATACCTCACCAGATGGGCAAAGGAGAAAACAGTAAGGAATTGTGATGCTGCTACAGCTGCACAGTTCAATTTTGAAAGCATCATCAGTAGATTTGGATGTCCAGTAATTTTGATGAGCGATCAAGGCACACAATTTTTGAATCGCACTATTGAAGCCTTGACAGAGGAATTCTAGATACAACACCATAAGAGCAAGCCCTACCACCCACAAGCTAATGGTACGGTGGAGGCCTTTAACAAGATTCTATAAAATGCTCTTACTAAGATCTGTAATAGCCAAAGAAATGATTGGGACCTCAGGATTAACGCTGTATTATGGGCTTATAGAACTACATGCAAGAAACTTATAGGGCACACACCTTTCAGCTTGGTGTATGGAAAAGAGGCCGTTATGCCTATGGAATATATTATTCCCAGTTTAAGAATTGCTCAAATCACCAGGATGGCTGATACAGACACGATGAATGAAAGACTAGCGCAGCTGCTTGCCTTAGAGGAAGACAAATTCTTCGCAGGGTTCCATCAGAAAGTGCAGAAGGCATGAGAAAAAGCTTGGCATGACAGGCACATTAAGCGTAATACTTTTCAAACAGGAGACCTAGTGCTCCTTTATGACAATAAGTTTATTAAGTTTCCAGGAAAGTTCAAGACGCATTGGTTGGGGCCATACCAGATTCAGCAAGTTACAGAAGGAGGTGTCGTTCAGCTCAGCAAACTGAACGGGGAGCTTCTGCCCACATTGATTAATGGCAGCAGGCTCAAGATCTATAGTGATAGCCACCCCACCCCTCAGGCCTAACTCAGACAGTGTATGAAAGTGCAAATTCCCAGTGTAGTTGAAAGGAGGCATCGCACTAGGACTTAGTCTACACCGGCAGATATTTTAAGTACAAGGAATCACATAAGGACGGTTCATTTTGTGCAAGTCATAGGATGCTTGCAAAAAAAACAAAAAAAAAAATTGAGTAGGTTGTTTGCGCAGGTGATGCGATGAGGCATCGTAGCAAGGTGATGTTTCCCCGTGCCACGTAGCTAGTGTTGAAAAAGAACAGAGGGCCAGTCACTTCGCCCTCTGACAAGAAGTTAATCCGGATACGACAGGTATCCATTGCCCTAGATTTGGCAACAGTATAATGATTTTTCTTGATTTGGTAAAATCTTCGACAAGATTGGCACCTGCACACACGTTTCGAGGGAAATTTGATCGGATTTCAGCAATTAATGAGGATCGAAACGATGGGTGTTGTCTTGTCCATGCAATTAATACTGCCGACGGGTCTAGTCTACAGGACCGTTGAGTCACAGAGTATCACCTTTGTTATAAATATAAATATCATCCATACGGAAGGGTTACTTTGGCAATTTCAGAGAGCTATAGAGCAAGTTGCAGAGTTTTCCTTGTGCAGAGATACCCCAGTTACAGAGTGCTAGTTTTCCCCAATTTCACAGCCATTTCCCGTCGAGAGTATTTCACCGAGTGGGTTCTGTCCGAGGAGGAACCTTTAGAAGACATTGTGAGATGATTCCAGAGTGGTGGCCTCTAGTTTGCTATAACGACGCCACCCAAGGGTGTGAAAACAAGAACATCGCAGGTCAGACAGATGCCAAGGATGAGGATTCAAGCTCAGATAGTAGAAGAGTCCAGCTTAGAACAGAGAAAAAGGAAAAGGAGGAAAGTAAAAGTGAGAAACAGAAAGAGAAGGACAACTCGAATGGTTGTGCGTGTGGAGTTTCCCAGAAGATCTCACAGAAAGAAAAAAGGACCAAGAAACAGGCATCCGAGACCCAGAAAAACAAAAGGAACTGGGAAAGGAATGAAGCAGAAATTCAGCACGCAGACAAAGGCTTGTTCTCAGAATGGAATTCATGGCCTGTATAGTTTTATACGGAAGGATCCAGACTGAATGAACTATTGAGAAGGCTGGAAGATATAGATTTCTATTTTCCTTTGTCATAAAAGTTCTAACCCAAATAGAGAGGAAAGGATATCTGTGGAAGGCTTCTCAAAAGCTTAATATCCTTCCAAGAGTTGTTGACCCAAGAGAAAGAAAACCTATAGGCAACTTTGGAGTATATCAAGTCTCGCAAGCGACGAGAGAGAGAGCATGACAATAACGGAAGGAAAGATACGAGACACCTACGAACTAGATTTACAGAAGACTCAAGCATCAGTAAAGCTATGCTTGCAACAGCACAAGAGTGTGTCGAAGCTATGGAGAAAGAAGTCGCAGGACTTCGACAAAGATTTACAAGGACTTCGCAGGAATTCAAGGAGAAGCTACAGCAAGAGAAACCAGTTGTTAGTGGCTCAAGGGCAAGCCACAAGTAAGTGTTAGGGGACTGTTGGAGTAGGGTCCCGCAGCTACAGGAAAAGCTGTTGTTTTGGAACAAGTAAGTCAAAGGTAACAGTACCTGAGCGGCCGAGAGGAGAAAGCTCAACCACTGCACTTAAGGTAGTGGCAAAGACAAGAGGGCTCGGCTACCCTCATAAAGGAAAAGGAGCAATGAGGCTGAGGTATTGAAGGCAAAGGACAGAACATGAAGCGGTGCTAGTACCCACGGTCAGTGCCGGGAAGCGTGGAAGATTGTAGGAAGCTGTGGTGTGACGGAAAGTGGCAGCTCGAGTACAGATAGACCGACTGTCACAGTTAGGGTTTTTGGGTTACTGTTGGGAGAGGCCCACAGTGTTGTAATGGTGAGACCTTCGGGCCGCCTATAAAGGGATGTATTTTGTATTGTAAAAGGTTAGCTAGTTAGTCAGTTAGCTCATTAGCTATTCAGATAGTTGATTATCTGTTAGCTTATAGATCTTTGTATTATAGAAGATCCAAGCTCTGGTTCTGTTATTCAGTCTGTAGCATCTTACTGTAAGCAGTAGCTGACTCCTAGAGTATGTATGTAACAATCCACAGGGATTAAGAGAGAGAGAAATGAAGAGTATATTGTAAGAGAAGCAATATAAGAAGAGAAGAGATCTAAGAGAGAAGGACTCCTAGCGGTGTGCGTGGAGTTACCCAGAAGATCTCAGCTGCATATGAGGTTGCAGCGAAACTGTGTTTACTCTCCCAAGTTATAATATATAAACCAGTTCCCGTGGATGTAGCTTCTACCCTGGAAGTGAACCACGTAAAACCAGTGTGTTATATGAGTATTTCATGTGATTGTGCTTTACTTAGTTGCTATCTGTTATCTGTTACATGAATGTCGTATATCAGTTAGTAAATGTATGTATGTTCTCATTCAGTTACAACATTATAGAAATTTAAAGGCGAGTTTAAATGTAACAAGTGTCTGCCTATGAGTCCATCTATGCTTGTTTCACACAGTAATAGTCACTATGTTAAGTGCTTCCAGTATACTTATTCAGTAAGTTAAGTATAGCGATGTGAGTGTGTTGAACCGTGAAGTTTATGTAAGGTTGTTTAATACATTGTTGGAGGTTAGCCAAGTTATTCCTCCTAGTGAGAAATCCTTTGGACCTTGAGAGTCCCTTTGGGCCGTACTATAGGAGATATTGCATTGACAGAAGGCGATATCACACCGACAGAGGAGCTGCGGTGTGAGATATCGCAGATAGTGAGAGCCGTGGAGGGGAGATTTTGTGCATCGTCCTAGTCGCTGTGATGCGAAAGGAGTCCTCCCCTTGTCAGAGTCCGTGAGGAAGGGAGAACTGCGACTCGCAGGAAGATCTCGCTGGTTAAGAAGAGCCCCGAGACACCAGGATGCTACAGAACCTAGTTAAGGACACTTGAGTCTTTATCCAACCCATCTAAGATCACTTTGGGTGAGACTTCAGGCCGCTCTGCGGTCTGTTGCCGAAAGGGCCAGTGAGTTAGGGGTGTTGTTGGTACATTGTAAGTAAACCTGTGTCTGCCCATAGTAACCAACACTCTGAGCTAGAGCTGGTTGGTTACACAGATTCTGATCGGGCGGGTGATTCTATTGATCAGAAGTCTACTTCTGGATATGTCTCCATGGTTGGTGGTTTCCCCATTTGTTGGTCTAGCAAAAATCAGGCCACCATAGCATTGTCTTCAGCAGAGGCCGAGTATCGAGGAGCGGTGAATGCTTGCATCCAAGCTGTTTGGTTGCAAGGAATTCTTTCAGAGTTTGATCTTGGTAGTACTTTGTCCATTGTCCTCTTTTGTGATAATCAAAGTGCTATTAAGATATCCACATATCCAGTTACCAGGCAGAGGACCAAGCGTGTAGAGATACACATGCACTACATCATAGAGTTAGTGCATGACAGGACCATCATTCTACAATACTGCCAGACTGATGAGCAGAGTGTAGACATCTTCACCAAGAGCTTTTTAGAAAAGAAGCTCACTTACCTCCGTTCACTGTTGGGGGTGATTTCATCAGGGTGATCAGACTACTTTCAGTGTTCATCTTGAGGGGGGATTTTTCCCACTGGGTTTTCCCTCTTTTCCTCACCTAGATTTATTTTTGAGCATTGTTTGAGTTTCATTATTGTACAAGGTGACCTATGGCCTTAGTTTTTGGGGCCCTAGGATTTCATGCACTTTATGTTTCTACTCCTCTGAGTATAGCTTAAGGGGGGGTGTTGGATACATTTACCCACCATGCACCCTTAATTTGGTCAATTTGACCTTGTTAAACCATTATCCTAAGTTTTATTGACTTAATTGGCATCAGAGGAGCACTGTATGACATCATCATGAGCACACCCACGCCTACCTTCAGTCAAGGATGCCAACTAAGCATTCTCCTTCATTTGGGGAGGCTAACTGGAGCACTCCAGGGTTGATCTAAGTGTCATAAATGCACCTAATTGCTAACTGATGGTTACAATCAGTTAAGTTGAGTATTGAAGGCACCTCCTTTCATTATATTGGTTATTTTATTAATATTTAATGAACTGGAATCAACAGGGGCGCCTCCAACCACCTCTAATGGCCAGTTTGACTTCAGTTAACCTCATCAGGGTTCATTGGAGTAAATGATGTGCTACCACTTGTTGATTGGCATGCAGTGACATGTGTCTGAGCTACTTTCAATTAGACTCAGTCATCCATTGCACTCCGACTTCAGTTAGGACTCAGTTGAGTAAATTGGCACTTGATCAGTTGGTTAACTAGTGTGTTTATTGTGGCTTACAGTCAGTTAACCTACACCTATTCATTCAATTCGAATGACCTCCTTGGGAATTTGAATTGTCTTGGCATTCATGCATCTTGCATGATCATTGTATTGTATTATTCATTGATTATACAGAGCAGCTACTTCCATTTGCATCACCATTTTGCCAATTTTATGCATATTTGTCTGTATTCTTTGTGAGACTGTGTTTTCAATTCCTAGACCACTGTGACAAATTAATACTAAAATGAAGCACAAGTTAGAAATTGTGAAAATTAATGGAAAATTAGCAAGCAATATCGAATAACTATTTCGAATAAGAATTCATAACAAGACATTACTTATGAAAATCAAGAAACTTAAAAATAGTTGGAATATGGAACTTGCTAATGAAGACCTCGAAGGAAGAATACTAAAACCACAAGAAGAAAACCATCGTCTAAGAAATATTAATCAAGAACTAGATGAACAAATCAAGAATTTAAAAGAGGACAAGCAATCGCAAAATGAAAGGTTCGAGAAGATTCATAATAATAATAATCTATTAGAAAACAAATTAGTTCAAATCCATAAGGAAGCATCAAGACTCTCCGGAAAACAAATTCAAGTTGAGGAAAAAGAAACAAATACAAATTTGGTCCCCATCACAGTTCAAAAGGAAGTCAATACAACAGAAAAACAAAAAACAAGAACTCTTTATCGACACCCAAATTACAAAAATCATTTTGACCAATAATAGGGTCAAAATGAACTTAAACAAAGGAGATATAATTTCATACGTGAAAGACCACAAAATCTACAAGCTAAGCATAAAACAGGAAGATTTATCCAACAAGGTGATCAACAATAATCTCTGATGAAGATAGATCTCGGATGGACCACATCACAGACGATGCGACATTTTTTCTTTGGAATTCTTAAGTCGTATCATCTCTTTTCGTCAAGTATCGCAAGTACTAAAAGAAGTGACCGAGAGATGACATTACAAGCAAGAAATCAGACGTAATCCTTTTCTTCAATAAGCTTTGAGGACAAATATCCTTTAAGGGGAAGGAAATCTATATATATATATATATATATATATATATATATATATATATTAATATATACTTAATAATTCATGATTAATAATTATTAAAGAGTCATGACTTTACATTGGAAAGCCACGAATGGACTAATATAAATCCAACCCTTGTAAATGTAAATCATCATCGAATATTTATCAATGTATTATTATCCATTCATGGAGTTTTTAGCTTATTTCTATAAGAAGCATATTTTAATTTTTAATAGGACGTGGGAGGGCCAAGTTGTTTCTCAAAGACAAAAGGATTAGAACTCTTTCTATGGTTGTGTACATTCCATACTTGGATAGAACCCTTATCTATGTAAGTAATATGGGTGATGCAAGTGTGCATACTTTAATTGAAAAGGACACATGCAAGATCATTCTAGGATTAATGGATTTGATGTAGGGAGTTCAATTTTGAACTCTACACAAACTATTTGGAGGCACTTTTAATGATGGGTGTAATAATTATATTTTTACTAAGGATAGGAATGTAGAAGCTATGACCCTATTATTCCTATAGAGAAGACAAATTTATGGAATCAAAGACTAGGATAGATTGGAGATCAGGGATCTAGAATTACATGGTAAAGTTATGGTTGATGGTATGCCTAATTGCCCATTACATTTTGATTTATGTGAACATTTTATATATGATAAATATAATTAGGAGAGATTCCCATCTAGTGTTACAAGAGAATAAAATAATATTGGAGGTAATACACAATGATGTGTTTAAACATATTCATTTTCCCTCACTATGTAAATCTATATGTATTATGTTTCATTCATTTATGATTTCTAGAGGAACACATTGGTATATTTCCTCCATAATAAATCCAAGGGTTTTGGTGAATTTAAAGAGTTTAAAGATCTTGTAGAAAACCAAAAAAGAGAAGAAACATAAAGGGTTGTAGGATAGATAATGGTGGAGAGTTTTGCGAAAATGAGTTTAAGGAATTCTATAAGAAGTGTGGAATAGCAAGGCCAAAGACTAATACATACACACCTTAATAAAATGGATTTGTAGAAAGAATGAACAAGACATTGATGTGGATGGAAATGAGCATGCTCAATTATGTAGGGTTATCACAAGAGTTATGAGCGGAGGTATTGGAAACTACATGTTACTTAGTAAATCAATCACCTACATCAATGTTGGTTGAAAAAGCTTCACATCAGGCATGGACTAGTAAAAAACCCTCTTAAACATCTTTGAGTTTTTTGTTGTGATGATTATGTGCATGTTCCAAAGGAAAATAGGAGTGCGATAGATAATAAAACCGACAAATGTATATTTATTAGTTATAAAGTGGTCTGAAAATGGGCATTTGAAAATTGATTCAACTTTTCTCCATTTCAGATACTAATTATGAATTTCTCAAATTTATAATATTAGCATGAAATTTGACAATATAGTTCACAACCATTAAAAATTATAATTAAACAACAATCAAGCACATAAAAACAATATGCAAACCATATTGATAACAGTGTTCGTTGAATTCTGACGATGTCTCTACGTTCGCTCAATCGCCAAATTGCTTCTTTAATTCTCCTCCAAATAAGTTTTTTCCTTTTACAAAAAGGATTGAAATATTGTCTCGGTATGGGGTTGGTTCTCTACTTTACAAGGGAAACAACTTATCACTATGAGTGGCACATTCTCCCAATAAGGATCCCATTCTCTTAATAAGGGGCTCACAATTCTTAAGCAAGCCTACTTGCTTATTCTCTTCCAAAGAGATTGCAAATCCTCTTCCTTGTTCAAAGATAAAAATGTCCATTTTATCGTTTTGCATTATTGAAAACTACCTCAACATTATAACAATAAAATAACTCTCTATATCCACTAAATTAGGATCTGGGAACAATTCAAGGGACGTGTTTAAACAATATCTCAACATTCGCCTTAGATTAGGAATATAGAATACTATGTGTATTTTCCATTAGTTTCCTATTACATTCCAGAGGAAAAATGCAAACACCTATAGCTGGAATATTTATTAATCACTTTGTTTATTTGTACTTTTTTGTTTTCCCCCAAAACATCAACAACCCATATCTTTCACATATGAAGTCCATCTAACCCCGTTCAAATCATGTTGGAAATATCCTTATGGCATCTTTGTTGTGTGGTATGTGTTAGAAAAAACAGAGATCTTGTGAATTTGTCAAATGTGGATATCCTCCTAGATCATACCTCCCCACAAAAAGAAACTTTTGGTCCACCAAAAGTCTATATCCATGATCACAGGGGTAATTTGGTTTTCTCTCTCTTAGAGGCTTATTGTTGTATTCTCTTTATTGGTTAACATTCTCAACAAAGGTAGAAAACCATGTTGCATATTAACGGATGTTATAATAGGTCATCACCAATACAATTTTCCCTTCTTCGGGTTTTACATGCAAAATAAAACAATGGCGTTATTATTGAGTGCTACTCACCATGAAAGCACTTCTCAAGTTGATGCTACTTTGTCTCCCTCTTGGAAGAACACCTTGGCTCATGTGAATGCTAATGATTTCCAGTGAAATGGACTACCTCTTTACAATATTTCCAACTACTACAAGAAGTGGAAAGAAAAACATGCTAATATGATTGTTGACATAACATGATTGTCAACATAAACGTGTTGCAAAGTAGAAAATGATATAACTACTTGCATCAAGCTACACATGATGTGATTTTCATCTTAGATGGTTGATCCATATTTCACTCTCAATGAGTGATCTATATCCACATTTTTTCATAGGCATGAGATCCTCTTCCTGCATGTTTTTCAGCAATGGAAAGTGAATTGGAGATGCTACATAAGCATGATAGCAAAACTTAATGATGCAAATATGCTATCCATTTCTTACTGGTCCATTCTAATTGATGGCCCTCTTTGGGCTTCTCCATCTTGATAGGTTCTTTCTTGGATAGGAGGTATTCTTCATAACTTGTCTCTTGGATTGTTGGTTCTTGACCACTCTTTCACCTACTACCTTTTCCTTTGTGTGCTTGGACAAATTCCTTGCATTGCATTGGAAGAAGTTATGGATGAAGTTTCCAACACTTGTTAACACAATGACCACTCATATTACAATTAGTGCAATAATTCTTGCCCATTTTCTTGGACAGTAAGTCCTTCTTTCCATTATTTTCATTTTGATTTGGAGAGTGGTCTTTAAATCTTTCCCTTTGCAAATGATATGATCTTTATTTATAGGGACTTTCTCTTGTAAATCATGGCCACACAATGGTTATTCAATCCACAAAAAGTAATGGATATGCATACCATAAATTTTGTGTTACAAGACCAATATTTTTCACATAACTAAATTAAACATTGGATTATTTATACTTGGTGTACCTTTTAGGGCTATTCTTTGCTAGTTTGCTGAGAGGAAAATGTTTTAACTCCTCCTTTGGGATGTCCATCTCTCTTTGGAGATGATTTGTGTTATTTCTTGATGATTTTCCTATGATTGATAGCTTGTACCTTTTTGGAGTCTAACTTTCCCTCACTCTCACCATCATGGAGTTTTGTATTGTATCCTTTCATGGTTTGTTTCTATAGAGCTAGTGTCTTGGGCTCTTCTCTTAAGGCTTCTCTTGTTTCAACTATCTTGGAGCATTCTCCAAATTCTCGTTTTCCATATGCCAAACATAAATAGCGAGGTATCTCCTCATCCTACATGGGATTAGTCATTCCTTGGCCATTAATTCCAAGGCCCTTTCCATAAATCCTGACTTGGCTAGCAATTTAGAACCAATACCTCAAGTATGCTTCTCAAATTCACAAAAAGAAGCATCTTCATCTTGATGAGAAGAGACGAAACATGATGAATTACTTATTGTGCATAGCTTAGTTTTGGTTATTGAATATGCGATAGAGGACGGTATCCTTTGGATGGTAGACTCTTCATTCTTCACCACTCCATTATCCTGGAACTTTGCCAAAATATTGTCCATGGCTTACAAATAAAGTTGTAATATTAAATGATTCCCATGAGAATTGTTCATGGAACAACAATCTATCTCTCAATTTTTGCTTCTCATCCTCATATAATTGAAATCTTCTTCTCAATTTAGAGCTCTCCTTCTGAATCCGTTAGTTCATGTCTTGAAGTCTTTCTCTCTTTAGAGCTTTGCCCATGGTTGTCCTTTCACAAATTTATCATGCTCACTTGCTTTCATTTATTGCCAACTTTTACGGTGTTAGGTACAACTGATATGCATCCAAAATTGTGATTACAATAATATGCCTAAATTATTTGGAAGCCTTTAATCATGTCCAACATGGACAATGTGATGTGTATGGTAAACATGTATGTCCCACTTCAATTTTTGAGAAAAGTGGTGCAAAACCGAGCATGAATCACTGACTAGATTCATCGGTCTAATGACACTCTAACACACAAGTTGTTATTGATACCCCTATTCAAATCTTAGGCCACATCATTTTCTTAAGGAAAAATAATAATTACAATAGAATCTTCTTGAACATACACTGGTTCAAGTAGTTTTGATTGGATATCAAGATTCCAAACTTGGAATCAAATAATGCCTCACTTCAAATTTTGGATAATATCAATACATGCAATAGACCTTACTACGCATTGTATAAATATACCAAGATTCCCCTTTAATATTAGAAACCTCACACTATATTTCAACTATACTACCAAAAAAGATCTGGAGCAAATTTCTTGGAAAACTAACTATTGACCAAGAGTATTTCACTAGTGACTCTATGAAATTTAATATAAAATGTATAAAGTCTATAGTTAAAAATGTGTGCAATAATATAACCTTGTGACTTGTAGTAAATGTGGAAATGTTCTACTAACATAATAGCATTCCCCAAAAAAATTCACAACTAGCTCCAACCCACAAAATCTATTATTCACTTACTGAAGACTCGGTGGAAGAAACAACATAATAAGAAGCATGATGGATGCTAGTCCCATTGTGACTTTGAACACAATGGAAATGTTTTTCCCTCGGTAGGGATTCTTAGAATTCCTCTACTTCGTCAAACGTAAAAAAGCTTGAGTTTAAGGATTGGAAAATATGGAACCAAAAGGCACAATTGTACATAAGCCACACATAAATGTCCTTATTACGAAATGGAATTCCAATTTTCGACATTTTTTAAGAATGGAAATCGCTCATGTCCAATATGTGGTAAATATTTTATTATGAAAAATGATCAAGGTAATTCACAGTTGCAATCATAGAAACTAAAAAGTGAATTAGGATATCACAAGGAAAGTAATAAAAATCTACAATTTGAGATGAGTAAGCATATCTGTTAGCACCATATTCGAAATTTTCGATTATGGGAAGGCATCCTCAGAGTTTGTGGGGGTACTGAAGGAATCTATGGAGTGGCATTCTGCCTCTGGAACAAGCAGCAGTAGGAATGAGGTAAAGGACAGTGTGAATTGATGGCCCCGATTCGAAATGATAAAGATTGACGGTAGAAAGGCATTTCGTGGATCAGAGATGAAAGGAAAAACACGGTCGTCGGATGTGCGGAGTGTGTTAAATGGGAACCATAATGGAAGGTTGAGATTAATCTAAAGACTGATCAATGGCACCGAAGCATTCCATGCAACAGACATGCTCAGCCAAAATCACTTTTCCAAATCGCGAAATGTGCTAAAGGGAGAAAGGAACGGAAGGCTGAGGAAAAGGCGATGATAGATCTACGGTCGTGGTCCATTTTGTGATTTGAACTAGCGCGAACGGGGTCAGGATCTCAATTTGTGAAAAGTGGTAGGGTCTGCTCCGATCGATGGTCATGAGGAGAGGTCAATCTTGATCAACGGATAAGAAACATACCGCGATCTAGAGTTGCTCACTAGATCAAGGAAGGAGGAATTGGTGGAATGTTAAAGTTTTTAGATGTGAATGGCCTCAATGAAGGTAATTTGGAGATCGACGGCGGAGGTCAATTTTCCCAAATTAAGCTACACATACTGGTAGTGAGGAAAACTCTTACACAAAGGACCTCACATATCCAAGGCACAGATTGCAAGGAGAAATATCTATGGTGTAGGCTGCAGAGAAAAGGCACGGAGATTACGCGGTATAGAAAACTATAAATGGGTCTACATGGAGTTGGAAAGGTTTGTCTTTTACAGAGCCTCGAGATTGACGAACGCCTTGACTACATATAGAGTTCCAGCACGGATGTACCAAAAGACTATGCTAGAGAAACAAGGTAGGCCCCTGATACTCCCTCAGTGATATTGAAAATGGAAAAAGTAGGAGAACTAGAAGTGGTAGATGTAAGGGATAATGCATAACCGGGGGTCACATGTCGGAGGGAAGAATAAAGTCTCGTGGCTGAGAACGCCAAGATTTTTGATACCATTCTGGTGGGAGAAACCATTGAAGCTGCTAGGGGTAAATTGGAAGTCCTTAAGGACCAGGGTAGCAATACCTGTGGTGTTTTTAAAACCTTTTTCCATTTTTTTCTCTGTTAACCAGACCCCCCATTGCCCCGAGTTTGTTGAGTGGTGTGCATGCAATTTTTCTGCCACCGAAGGGGTCATTATGAATAGGTCCAAATCCAAAATCCCCTGCTCATTTCAGGCTCATGTCGTCTGTAAAACCCTCCACGTCCTAGACAAGTTTGTCCACATATCCCAAAGATATCGAGAAGAGAGTATCATACATTTCTTCAGAGAGTCTACTATCGAAAATAGAGAAGCTTTCATGAGATATTGTTCAAAACCTAATGGTGAAGTCATCAGTCTGTCTTACCCCATTGACCTTAGCCAATTTAATGAAGAAACTCTGTGGTGCATAGCCCTAGCCAGACAATTTCTAGGTCTAGATACCAACGATTGTATCACAGAGTCGTTATTGAGTCTACTGTTTGTTTTGAGTACCTGTCTTGTCGAACCTGAACTGCCAAGGAAATATTTTCAGCCCTGTTGTCTTAAATCAGATGAATTTCTAGCCAAGAACATTCCTTCTTAGTTAGCTAATTTCCACGACACCAAAGTATTCAAATTCCAGTCCTTTTTGTTGAGAATGGCTGGGAATGCCTCATCGTTGGTCAGTTATTTAGGGAGTTCAATGAAAAGAGGAATTTCAGAACCCATGGAGACTGATGAGGTAGATACTGCCAGCATGCCCAAAAAGCAGAAAACAGAGCAAGAACAGCAGTTAGTGCAGGTTAATAGGAGCAATACGAAGGGGAAAATAAAGAAGAGAAATGTGGAATACAAACAGAAACAAGAAGAGCCCGAAACAGCCAAGTTATAGATCCAGGAATATGTGTTTGATGGACAGACTCCAAACAGGCATGCCTCTAAAGAATATTGGCTAGACTCTTACCAAGAAAGGGTTGATAAAACTTTTAATGAGACAGCAAAGTTGTATAATGAAGTAATATAGTTACCCTACCCAAATGTGGCATTGAAGACTATGAGGGATCATACTACAGACACCGTCATCCTGGCCTTGACAGTAGGAAACAAAGTGTTAGAGGTTAATGTGAACCTCGAAAAGGTTCCCACTACTAATATAATACACCTTAACAGAGAGACCAGTGACATCTTGAATACTAGATTACTGAAAGCCACACTATATATATCCAAGATGGAGGCAAGTAAAACAAAAACTCTAGACCTTTTAAGGAAGGTAAGATTCGAAAACAAGGCCCTCAAGATCCAAATTAAGAATTTGCAGAATGAATCATTACAAATAGATGGACCAGCATATAAGGGAACTTCAGCTCAAATATTGTTGGACGAGAAAGAAAAATAGATCCAAGTACTAAAAAGGAAGTTGAAAATCCCTTCCACCCAGCTCATTCAGACAGCTGAGTTGGCTGAATTTGAAAAAGAGAAAGAGACATTGAAAATTGAGCTTACAGATTGCAAGGCCAATTTGTTGAAGCTCAAGGAGAAGGAAAGGCAGTGGGAAGTGGATACCAAGCTTCTGAAGGAGAGCGAAAAAGAATTAAAGGCTACGCTAGCAACAAAGGAAAAAGAGCTTCAGGAAAAATGCACAAAGATTGCAATTCAACCAGTAAATGTAGCTGGAGAAGTAGACACCAGTTCTCTTTCTAAGGCTATGTCCCAAATAGGCCTGAAAGATACATAGCTTACTAAGTTAAAGCAGTAGATTAAGGAGTTAGAGGAGGAAAAGGCAAAGGAGGAACAACAAAAGGAAAAGATAGAGGATAAATGTCAAGAATTGACACAACAAAACGCCAAATTAAGCTAGCATGTGATCGATAATATGGCCTTACAGGGTGCTAGACATCTGATCTAGGATCAAATCATTGCAGAAGCTAACAAGTTCAGACCTTATATAGATTTCATCGCAGATCAAGAAAATTCTTTGACAAAGGCCAAGAAAAAGGTTTCGACAGTATTGGGAGAAGTGCAGAGAAGACCCACAGAGACAGCAAAAGATGCTGTTGATTTTCTAAGTGCCTTGTTAGATGATCTAGCCAACTGGTATAATATCCAAAACAGAGTTTCTATCATCTCTGGGGCTAGAAAGGTAATTGCTAAACATAGGATGTTGGACACTGTCCAGTCCAAAATTGGCATTATTGATCACAAGGTCAAGGAAGTTATCAATTTATTTAAAGCACTAGTAGACAGAGGGATTCCTTTCTTCTGGGAAGAAAAGGGATGCTTATTGTCTCAGAAATATTATCTGGAGCGATTGGTTAGTTGTCGATCAGACAACATCAAATTCCGAGACATGCAGCAATCCTTGTCAGGCAGGACCGTTTTCGATAAGTTGGCCAGTAAATTTGAACTATTGTTTGATTTTAAAGAAACCTGTGCCAAAGCATTAGAGGCCTCATACACAGAAACTATGGAACTCAAAGTACAGGCACTTGATATGGTTGTTGTGACTTTTCCTGGTCCTGATCAATGAAGGTCAATTCAGCAATAACGGATCGAACAAGTTTAGGACGCAACCATTGAGATGGCAATGACGATGATGCAGGAAATTTTCACCATGGACACACCCCTCCGACGATTAATTCTCCCAGAACTTTGTACATCTGTCACCAACCGAAGGATACATAAAAGGCTCTTGTGCATATTTTCTCCCGCAATCCACAGTTCATTTTTTAGTTTTATGTAAGTCATGGCAGATACACCACATTAGAGTTTGTTAGAAGATTTTCTTCAGTTGTAACAAATTTTGATTTCAGAATGTCGGTTTAGGAAGTCCAAAAATACTATAAATGTACCTCCTGAAGAAGGAGAAAGGGTTGGAACCAATGTAACTTTGTGTTGTATGCTTTCAAGAGTTTTCTAATAAATTTGCAGAGCCGAAGTTGGTGTTTTTCACAGGGATCCATGTGTTGTTTGTGTTATAGTTTGTTGCTTCCTTTATCATGTGAATGTTTTCCAGTTTATCTCCCCATTATGTTTTCTTTCATGTCTAAAATAAGTGTATAACAATTTGGAATTCATACATACTATGCTCCGCCTGTTGTTTCAGATATCCACTAAAGCTTTCTTCTAAAGTTAATACATAATTCATTCCTTAGTGCTCTGTGTTAATGGTTTGTTCTTGCTCTTTTTATTTCCGTTACACATTTTGACTCCATCGCCCAACGATTCTATGTTCTGTTTCAACCACCCTTACAAACCATTCATATTTTCACTTGTACATATTTGGCATTGTTAATATTTGGTGAGAGATCCATCTCGGAAGAGTAGAAGGCTTGTTCTCTCTAAGAAAGTGGTTTTGTTGTTACCTGGGCATGAACCTTCATAACCTGTAGTTCTTTTCCAATGCTAACAAAATGGCGTTGTTGTCGGGAACGAATTGAAGATCATCCCTGGGAAAATGACAGGAACTACAAAGTTTCAAGAAAGAGATTTATGTGGGCAAACAAAATTTTCTACATTCACAAGAAGGTTGTACATTTTCCCTGGCGACTTCACACTCAGTTTCGCCAGTGTTACACGAGATAACCTGGCTTCTAGGAGGATACATACAAGAGGTAATCCTAATCCTGAAACTTTGCAAAGTGTGGAAAATCCAGAAAGAATACTTAGGAATAGAAATAAAGAGAACATGGATTTTCCATTGTTTGGTACGTCATCATCTCAAGATTTTCATAACATAGCAGAATCTGAATGGGGGACTAGCGTTGAAGGATTACTGACCAAATCAAAGTCTGAGTCCAACCTAAAGAAAGTTGAGGTTAGCCCTAGTAGACTGGAATCCTATCTTCTTGACTCTTTATGGCTAGACCTTGAGACCTCGGGGAAAGCTAAAAGGGCAATCCCTGTTTTTCAGAATGCCCAGTTTCCTAACCTCCCGCTTGCTCCTAATCAACCTACACCGATGGCAGCTACCAGTTTTTCTCCATTTCCCCTACCTATAGCTCTGCACGACCTTCCCTTAAACTATTCCCAAATAAGTTCACTATATTATGGGGAGGGGAATGTCTTTGCAAAGTACCATGTGGGTAAGTTTGATGACTTCGTATACCTAGAGGAAGTGGATCATGAGGACGTCAAGATGAGGATGTTTGCATAGAGTTTGTCTAGGGAAGCCAAGAAATGGTACAAATATTTTCCACCCAGGTCTATTCTTAATTTCGCTGGTTTCCAAACCATGTTTCTGGAAAGATGGGATGATAAGCAAATCCCATTACAACTCCTGTCCTAGTACAACAATCTCAAGAAAGGAGGTTTTGAGTTGGTCCATGATTTTTCTAGAAGATTCATGAGAGCCTATAATTTGATACCTACTGACATTAAACCCTCACCCGATGCAGCTAACCTTCATTATGTCAAGGCCTTTGATCATGATTTTGCATTATTGTTGAGAGAAAGAAAATCGGCTACTCTTCCTGCCATGTTCACAGATACCCTAGAAGTAGAGGCCAATATGATGGCATGTGGAAAGATAAAACAGAGAGTGGAGGTTGAGAGGAGGAAAGGTAGAGAAGAAATACACCCCACCTCTTCTGCTTCTTCATCTAGTGATATAAAATTCGAAATGATGCTAAAAACAATGGAAAATTTAATGGACCGGCTAACTATGGAAGCTAAGCCAGTAAATCGAGAACATAATGAACCTCAAATCAGAAATCCCAATTTTAGAAGACCAATCCCTCCCCCACTCCAATAGAATAGACAAAGGGACGTGAGGAGTCCAAGGAACCAAGAAGATCAGCAAGTTAGACCCCCTTTCCCTGAAAACTATGTAGCTATCGAGGACAATGCAGAGTCTATTAAAGACCATATTCATCATTTTGGTGATTTAGATTCTGAAATCTATTTTCCTGAAGAGGAACATAATATGTTTGCACAAGTAGATGATAATGCTTTGGTGGAGGATTTGGAACAATATCATAAGGGATATATGCATGCTATAGATGATGTCAAAAAGATCAAATTGAGGAGTAGAGACGTTGCTATAAATAAAGGAGGGTTAAATCCAAATCAACCTTCAAGTAGTCATACCAGCACAGAAAAAAGAAATGAAAAACTTAAATATCCTGTTGTGTGTAAAGAAATTGGAAATGGAAATGAGAAACTAAAGGAACCGAAACAAACAGCACCTGTCGAGCTAGACAAAATTTCTTCCATGTTTAATCTCTAAAGCGAACTTGCTAAGTTGAAGATTTCAATTCCTTTTAATGAACTGCTAAGAAATCAAGAATACAGGAACACTATAACAAAGATGATCAGAAATCAAGGAGAAGCTCACCCATATATTTTGGAACTAACAGAAGACAATCCTACTATTATCTTGGGATCTAAAATTGATAGTGTGGATAGTGAGGACGAGGAATTACCACCCTTTTACATGAGTTTAAATGTGCATGACATGGTGTTGCACAATGCTATGTTGGATTTAGGTGCTTCACATAATTTGATGCCAAAGGGAGTGCTGGAAATTCTGGGGTTAGAGATTACCAGGCCTTATAAAGACATGTATTCCTTTGATTCTAAAAGAGTTAAATGTCTGGGTTTGATAAAGGACATGGTGGTATCCTTGAATAAGTTACCATCTAAAACTATGGTCATGGATGTTGTCGTGGTTGATATTCCTCCCAAGTTTGGTATTTTGTTGTCAAGGTCTTGGATAAAAAAGAGACAAATGAACAGGAAGCTCTGGAAAGAAAACAGAAAGATGAAGGACTGTGGAAGATGTATTTTGATGGCTTGGTGGCTAAAATAGGTGATGGTGCAAGTGTGTACATAATTTCCCCCATTAGAGATACTAAAGCTTATTCTTACAAGTTGGTTTTTGAATGTACTAATAATGTAGCAGAATATGAGGCTTTGTTGCTGGGTTTGCATGCATTGAAGGATTTGGGAGCTAAAAGGGTCCAAATATTTGGAGATTCAGAACTTGTAGTGAATCAGGTGAACGATAGCTACCAGACTAGGTATCCAAGAATGAGAGCTTACCGGAATGAGGTATGGGACATGTTCAGGAATTATTTCACTGAACACAGGGTCCACGTGATTCCTAGGTATGAGAATATAGTGGCGGACTCTCTAGCAACCGCAGTTGGGAAATTTGAGACTCCTACCATAGGTAAGAGAAAATACAAAGTAGACATTGTGAATAGGCCCTCCATACCTGACAACACCAAATATTGGCAGGTTTTCGAAGATGATATGCAAATCAAAAGGTTTTTGGAACTGGCTGATGAGTTTGTGAATACCTGCATAGATGAAGATGGTGCTGACTCTAAGAATTTCCTAGAGGCTGAAGGGAATGAAGAAGAGACCACTGGAGTAGAGAAGCTACAAGGCTCTTTGGGAGGTAAGGATATAGTCTAGTTAAAAATTAATCACATCCCCAGAGGTTTGATCCCCTTAAAAACTCTTTTTGACCAAAACGAAGTTGCCAGAGATCCTAAGGTCAAACCTGCTGAAGAAATTATGGAAAATAAAAATATTGGCACTCAAGATGACCCGAAAATCGTAAAGTTCTCCAAGAAATTACATGCTAAAGAAAAGGAATAATATGTAAACCTGATGAAGAAATACACAGATGTGTTTGCGTGGAGTTATGATGACCTCAAAGAGTATGACACTTCCATTATATAGCATACTATCGCAATCAAGCCTGGGGAAAAACCATTTAGGCAGAAGCTCAGAAGAATCAATCCAAAGATAGTACCTATCATTGAAACGGAGATTAAAAAGTTGTTTGATGCAAAAATAATTGTGACTCTGAGGTTTTCAAAATGGGTAGCTAATTTGGTCCCTGTTAGGAAGAAGAATGGGGAAATAAGACTGTGTGTGGATTTCAAGAACTTGAATAGTCTCTTTGAAGGACAATTACCCTTTGCCAAATATGGACCAAATTCTGCAGAGGGTAGTGGGCTCAGAGAGGATATCTACTATGGATGGGTTTTCTGGTTAAAATCAGGTGAAGCTGCTACCTGAAGACTAGGAAAATTCTTTCACCACACCTTGGGGTACCTTCATGTATCCAAAGATGTCGTTCGGATTAATGAATGTTGGAGCCACTTTCCAACGTGCCATGGATATTGCCTTTGCAGATGAAAGGGACAAGTTTGTGGTGATTTACATGGATGATATTACTGTATATTCCAGATTTGGCAAAGATCATATTAGACATTTAGAAAGGGTTTTTATTAAGTGCAAAAATTATGGCATTTCATTAAATCCAAGAAAGTCAAATTTTGCTCTAGAAGAAGGAAAACTGCTGGGGCATATTATTTCAAAGGAAGGAATCAGGATTGATCCAGACAGGGTAAATGGCATATTGAAAGTGGAAGAACTGAGAAGTAAGAATGAAATATAGTCTTTCATTAGTTGGGTAAATTTCTTGAGAAGATTCATTCCTAGCTTTGTTGAAATCCTGATGAGCATTACTAATATGCTGAGGAAAGATCATGAAATAAAATGGACTATGGAAGCCAAGAAATATTTCAAAGATATAAAACAAGCCATTTCAGAAGCTCCTGTGTTGGTCAGTCCAGACTTTCAGAAATATTTTTTAGTATTCTCATATGCTTCGGAGCATACTGTGGCAGCAGTTTTGTTACAGAAAAATGATCAAGGTGAAGAGCATCCTATAGCATTTTTCAGTAAGATATTGAGAGATGGAGAATTGAAATATGATATGATGGAAAAACAAGCTTATTATTTGGTTAAGGCCTTAAAGGAATTTAGAATTTACATCCTACATTCCCATATAACTGCATATGTCCCCAGCAGCATGGTGAAGAGTATACTTACACAGCCAGATCCAAAAGGGAGAAGAGCTAAATGGATTGCAGTGCTTCTAGAGTACAACATAGAAATTAAGCCCACAAAATTGATTAAATGGAAAGGATTGGCTAAAATGATAACAGGTTCTCATTGCGATTCTCTGCAGCTAAATTTTTTAACTAGTCAATCTAATTAGCTAGATACAGAAGTACCGGTGGGGCCTGATTTTTCTATCTCTCCCTGGTATGTTGACATTGTTTATGTATTGCAGAATTTATAGCCTCCTGCAGGGTTGAGAAAAAACATAGCTAGGTCTGTAAAGCTGAAGGCTGCAAAATTTTGTATCACAGAACAGTATCTTTATTGGAAAGACCCCGGTGGAATACTATTGAACTATCTTCTGGAGAATGAAGCTCAACATATAACGAAAGAGTTCCATGAAGGAGATTATGGAGGGCACCATTCTTGGAAGGTAACCGCCAATAAAATTCTGAGAGCAGGATTCTATTGGCCTTCATTGTTCTCATATGTATATAATGAAACAACTAAATGCCATCAGTGTCAGATTTTTGAAGGAAGAAAGAAGGTGGTTTCGCTTCCCCTCAACACTATATCAGTAGAAGCACCTTTCCAGCAATGGGGGTTGGATTTCATTGGGGAGATAAATCCAAACTCCTCAGGACAACATAAGTGGATTTTAACAGCTACTAATTATTTCAGGAAGTGGATTGAAGCGATACCCACTAGAAGAGCTACAGAAGAAGTGATAATGGATTTCCTAGAAAATAATATTTTGGCAAGATTTGGTTGTCCTAAACGAATTGTGACGGATAATGCACATGCGCTAAAGTCCAAGAAGATGATTAATTTTTTCTATAAATATCATATAAGCCTAAATCATTCTATTGCTTATTACCCACAGGGTAATGGACTGGCAGAATCCTCTAACAAGAGTATGGTGAGGATTATTAAGAAGCTATTGGAGGAAAACAAAAGAGCCTAGCATACAAAGTTGAAATATGCCTTGTGGGCTGACAGGATCAGCACAAAGAGGGCTATTGGTATTCACCATTTCAATTGGTATATGGAGTCGAGGTGATTTTTCCTGCATCTCTAGGAGTTCGAGTTATGAAATTATTGCAGGACTAGCAAGATGAACCTAATCCCATGCAAAGAAGGATCAACTAGATTGTTGAACTGGATGAAATGAGAGATAAATCCTATGATAAGGTCCAGATACATCAGGAGAAAATGAAGAATACCTTTGACAGAAGAATAAAGGAGGACATTTTTCAGGTTGATGACTTGGTGTTAAAATGGGATGTCGCGGATGAAAACAAAGGCAAACATGGAAAATTTGATCACTTGTGGGTAGGCCCATACCTTATTGCGGCCCTCAGAGGTGACAATGCTTTCATTTTGCAGTATCCAGATGGGTTACAGTATGAGGGAGGCCCAGTGAATGGGACGTTCCTAAAACATTACCTAGAGTAAAGGGACAGAGTTCCATGTATTATAGTGTGAATATTTTTATTTTTCAGTCAGTACAGATGTTGAATCGGAAGATTTGAAACCTGCAGAGAAGGCCCTAAGATCGGAAGAGGTAACCGGTTTTCAATTATGTTTTCTTTCATAAAAATAAAGTAAAAATATGTTGTCAATGGATTCAACGACTGGTCTATGGGGTTCTTTGCTACCTCACTAGGAGGATAGCATCCCTTGTGGAGCCGATTGTTAGCACCATATTTGAAATTTTCGATTATGGGAGGTGTTGAGGAGAAGACCTTATCAGAAATTATTGGGAAGCCATCCTCAGAGTTTGCAGGGCTACTGAAGGCATCTATGGAATGGCATTCTTCCTCTGGAACAAGAATCAGCAGGAATGAGGTAAAGGACAGCGCGAATCGATAGCCCCGATTCGAAATGATAAAGATTGATGGTAGAAAGGCATTTCATGGATCAGAGATGCAAGGAAAAGCACGGTCATCGGACGTGCGGAGTGCGTTAAATGGGAACCATAATGGAAGGTTGATATTAATCTAAAGATAGATCAATGGCACCAAAGCATTCCGCGTAGCGGACATGCTCGGCCAAAATCACTTTTCCAAATCGCGAAATGTGCTAAAAGGAGAAAGGATCGGAAGGATGAGGAAAAGTCGGGGATAGATATACGGTCGTGGTCCATTTCACGATTTGAACTAGTGCAGACAGGGTGAGGATCTAAATTCATGAAAAGTGGCAGGTTCCGCTCCGGTCGACAGTCACGAGGAGAGGTCGATCTTGATCGACGGATAAGAAACATACCACGATCTAGAGTTTCTCACTAGATCAAGGAAGGAGGAATCGGTGGAATGTTAAAGTTTTCAGACGTGAATGGCCTCGATGAAAGTAACTTGAAGATCAACGGCAGAGGTTGATTTTCCCAAATTAAGCTACACATACTGGTAGTGAGGAAAACTCTGACACAAAGGACCTCACATATCCAAGGCATAGATTGTAAGGAGAAATATCTACGGTGTAGGATGCATAGAAAAAGCACGGAGATTATGTGGTATAGAAAACTATAAACGGGTCTACGTGGAGTTGGAAAGGTTTGCCTTCTCCAGAGCCTCGATATTGATAAACTCCCCGACTGCATACAGAGTGCTAGCGCGAACAGACCAAAATATTGTGCTAGAGAAACAAGGTAGGCCCCTGATACTCCCTCAGTGCTATTAAAAATGGAAAAAGTAGGAGAAATAGAAGTGGTAGATGTAAGGGATAATGCATAATCGGGGGTCACATGTCAGAGGAAAGAAGAAAGTATCATGGATGAGAACGCCGAGATTTTTGATACCATTCTGGTGGGAGAAACCATTGAAGCTGCTAGGGGTAAATTGGAAGTCCTTAAGGACCAAGGTAGCGATACCTATGGTGTTTTTAAATCCTTTTTCCATTTTTCTCTGCTAACCAGACCCCACATTGCCATGCCAAAGGGGTCATTCTGAATAGGTCCAAATCCAAAATCCTCTGCTTAGTTCAAGCTCATGTCATCCATAAAACCCTCCACGTCCTATACGAGTTTGTCCACATATCCCAAAGATACCGAGAATAGAGTATCGTACATTTATTCATGGAGTCTACTGTCAAAAATATAGAATCTTTCCTGATATCTTGTTCAAAACCTAATGGTGAATTCATCGGTATGTATTACCCCATTGACCTTAGTCAATTTAATGAAGAAACTCAGTGGTGCATAGCCCTAGCCAGTCAGTTTTTAGGTCTAGATACTAACAGTTATATTACAGAGTCATTGTTGAGTCTACTATTTGTTTTGAGTACCTGTCCTGTTGAACCTGAACTGCCAGGGCAATATTTTCAGTCTTGTTGTCTTAAATTTGATGAATTTCTAGTCGAGAACATTCATTCTCAGTTAGCTAATTTCCATGGCACCAAAGTATTCAAATTCCAGTCCTTTTTGTTGAGAATGTTTTTATCTTATAACGAAGAACATTTACAAGTGCCTGAGCTAGAGATCACTGGTGACATGACCAAAGACTACTGTAAACTCATGAACTTTTTGATGGCCAAAATATACAACCTTTTCTTTCAAGAAAGGTTACTCGGGGTGTTGCCTGAGATGAGGCAAATACTGTAGTTGTCTCATAGCAAGATGATAGGAGACTAGTTCCTGACAGAATTTGGAACAATCATAAGGCTATACAGTTTTGTGCATTAGCCTTACATCATTCCAGCCTTTCTAACTGCCAGGGTTTTCTCCTTGGAATTAATCAGGCAAAGACTCACTGTTAAAGAAGAACACTTTTTGAATTCTAGGAAGAGCTCAAATCTTACTTTCCCCTAGGAGGTGGGGCCATACACGGTCAAGAGTAGGGTTGCTTTGCCACTGGTTGGTAACTTACTCAAAGGCATGGGATTCTCCCTAGAACAGGCTATAAATTACGACCCACATCAAGTAATTTCCAAAAGGAGGAAGGCTCACAAGAGTAAGCTTTTTGAGCACACTGAAATACCCAGGCTTAGAGAAGCGGCCAATTGGGATGATTTCCCTAACTCTACCGTGATGGATATCAGCATAGGACAAAGCTCTGTCTCACCACTGCCATGGGATAATTCTCCCCAAATGGAGTTGTCCAAAGTAGTTGCAATGGTTGGGAACGCCTCATCATTGGTCAGTTATTCAGTGAGTTCAATTAAAAGAGGACTTTCAAAACCCATGGATACTAATGAGGTAGATACTTCCAGCATGCCCAAAAATAAGAAAACAAAACAAGAACAGTAGTTAGTACAGGTTAAGAGGAGCAATACGAAGGGGAAAATGAAGAAGAAAAATGTGGAAGAAAAACGGAAATAAGAAGAGCCAGAAACAGCCAATTTACAGATCCAGGAATATGTGTTTGATGGATAGACTCCAAACAGGCATGCCTCTAAAGAATATTGGTTGGCCTCTTACTAAGAAAGGGTTGATAAAACTTTTAATGAGACAGCGAAGCTGTATAATGAAGTAATACAATTACCCTAACCAAATGTGGCATTGAAGACTGTGAGGGATCATACTACAGACACCCTCAGCCTGGCCTTTACAGTAGGAAACAAAGTGTCAGAGGTTAATGTGAACCAAGAAAAGGTTCCCACTGCTGATATAATACACCTTAACAGAGAGACCAGTGACATCTTGAATACTAGATTACTAAAAGCCACACTACAGATATCCAAGCTTGAGGCAAGTAAAACAAAAACTCTAGACCTTTTGAGGAAGGTAAGAGTTAAAAACAAGGCCCTCAAGATCCAAATTAACAATTTACAGAATGAATCATTACAAATAGATGGACCAGCATATAAGGGAGCTTCAACTCAAAGATTATTGGACGATAAAGAAAAACAGATCCAAGTACTAAAAAGGAAGTTGACAATCCCTTCCACCCAGCTCATTCAGACAGCTGAGTTGGCTGAATTAGAAAAAGAGAAAGAGACATTGAACATTGAGCTTACATATTGCAAGGCCAAGCTGTTGAAGCTCGAGGAGAAGGAAAGGCAGTGGGAAGTGGATACCAAGCTTCTGAAGGAGAGCAAAAAACAATAAAAGGCTATGCTAGCAACAAAGGAAAAATAGCTTCAAGAAAAATGCACAGAGATTGCAATTCAACCAGTAAATGTAGCTGGAGAAGTAGACACCCGTTCTCTTTCTAAGGCTATGTCCCAAATAGGCCTAAAAGATATAGAGCTTACTAAGTTAAAGCAGCAGATTAAGGAGTTAGAGGAGGAAAAAGCAAAGGAGGAACAAGAAAAGGAAAATATAGAGGAGAAATGTCAAGAATTGACACAACAAAACGCCAAATTAAGCTGGCAGGTGATTGATAATATGGCCTTACAGGGTGCTAGACATCTGATTTGGGATCAAATCATTGCAGAAGCTAATAATTTCAAACCTTATATGGATTCCATCGCAGATCAGGAAAATGATTTGACATAGTCCAAGAAAAAGGTTTCAATAGTATTGGGAGAAGTGCAGAGAAGACCTGCAGAGACAGCAAAAAATGTTGTTGATTTTCTAAGTGCCTTGTCAGATGATCTAGCCAACCAGTATAATATCCAAAATGGAGTTGCTATCATCTCTGGGGCTAGAAAGGTAATTGCTAAACATAGGATGTTGGACATTGTCCAGGCCAAAATTGGCATTATTGATCACAAGGTCAAGGAGGTTATCAATTTATTTAAACCACTGGTAGACAGAGGGATTCCTTTCTTATGGGAAGAAAAGGGACCCTTATTGTCTCAGACAAATTATCTGGAGCGATTGGTTAGTTATTGATTAGACAACAGCAAGTTCTGAGACATGCAGTAATCCTTGTCAGGCAGGACCGTTTTCGATAATTTGGCCAGTGAATTCGAACTATTGTTTGATTTTAAAGCCACCTATGCCAAAATACCCGAGTCCTCATACACAGAAACTATGGAACTCAAAGTACAGGAACTTGACATGGTTGTCGTGACTTTACCTGGTCCTGATCAATGCAGGTCACTTCAGCAATACAAATCGAACAAGTTTAGGATGCAACCATAGAGGTGGAAATGATGGTGATGCAGGAAATTTTCTCCATGGACACACCCCTCTGACGATTACCTCTCCCAGAACTTTGTACAACTGTCACCAACCAGAGGATACATAAAAGGCTCTTGCACATATTTTCTCCCGCAGTCCACAGTTCATTTTTTAGTTTTATGTAAATCGTGGCAGATATGCCACATTAGAGTTTGTTAGAAGATGTTCTTCAGTTGTAACAAATTTTGATTCCCGAATGTCGGTTTAGGAAATCCAAAAATACTATAAATGTACCTCCTGAAGAAGGAGAAAGGGTTGGAACCAATGTAACTTTGTGTGTATGCTTTCAAGAGTTTTCTAATAAAGTTGCAGACCCGAAGTCGGTGTTTTTCACAGGGATTCATGTGTTGTTTGTGTTATAGTTTGTTGCTTCCTTTCTCATGTGAATGTTTTCCAGTTTGTCTCCCCATTATGTTTTCTTTCATGTCTGAAATAAGTGTATAACAGTTTGGAATTTATACATACTGTGCTATGTCTGTTGTTTCAGATATCCACTAAAGCTTTCTTCTAAAATTAATACAGAATTCATTCTTTAATGCTCTGTGTTAATGGTTTGTTCTTGCTCTTCCTTTTCCACCAGACAATTATAATTTGACTACGACCGAATGGCTATCTTGCCTATGTGTTAAAATTGCCTGCATAAGTTTTGTTTATTTCCGTTACACATCTTGACTCCATCGCCCAATGGTTTTATGTTATGTCTCAACCACCCTTACAAACAATTCATATTTTCACTTGTACATATCCGGCATTGTTAATATTTGGTGAGATATCCCTCTCGAAAGAGTAGAAGGCCAGTTCTCTCTTCGAAAGTGGTTCTCCTGTTACGTGGGAATGAGCCTTCACAACCTCTGGTTATTTTCCAGTGCTAACAATATCATTTTTCATAAGTTGATAGAACAAGAGAATCATCACTCAAAAGATCAAAATAAAAAAACTCGAAAAAGTAATGAAGATATCAAGAAACTGTTATCAGCTAAGAATGAAGAAATTTCTCGATTAAAAAATCACAACCAAGACCTTGAAGACAAAATCAACAAAAATTGAAGATAATTAAGAATCACCATATAGAAATGATAACGATTTAGAAGAAGATGTAAAGTGTTTAAACAATCTCATCATGGACAAAGATGATGAATTAGAGCAAATCTAGAGAAAGCTAAAAAGTCAAGAATCAGAGATATGACGACATCAACAACAGAAGGAAGAACTTCAGTAGAAGTATGGCGGCACTAAAAGAAGCACAAGTTAGAAATTGTGAAAACCAATGGAAAATTAGCAATAAATATCGAAGAACTATTTCGAATAAGAATTCATAACAAGACATTACTTATGACAATCAAGAAACTAAAAAATAGTTGGAAGATGGAAATTTCCAATGAATACCTCGAAGGAAGAATACTAAAACAACAAGAAGAAAACCATCGTATGAGAAATCTTAATCAAGAACTAGAGGAACAAATCAATAAGTTAAAAGAGGACAAACAATCACAAAACGAAAGGTTCAAGAATATTCAGAATAATAATAATCTATTAGAAAACAAATGAGTTCAAATCCAGAAGGAAGCATCAAGACTCTCTGAAAAACAAATTCAAGTTGAGGAAGAAGAAACAAATACCAATTTGGTCCCCATCATAGTTCAAATGGAAGTCAATACAACAGAAAAACAAACAACAAGAACTCCTTATCAACACCAAAATTACAAAAAGCATTTTGACCAACAATAGTGTCAAAATGAACATAAACATAGGAGTTATAATTTCATACATGAACGATCACAAAATCTACAACGTAAGCAAAAAACGGGAAGATTTATCCAATAAGGCCATCAACAATAATCTTCGATGAAGATAGATCTTGGATGGACCACATCACAGACGATTCGACATTTTTTCTTTGGAATTCGTAACTGGTATCGTCTATTTTCGTCAAGTATCACAAGTACTAAAAGAAATGACCGACAGATGACATTACAATCAAGAAATCAGACGTAAGCCTTTTCTTCAATAACCTTTGAGGACAAAGCTCCCTTTAAGGGGAAGGCAATATATATATAT
>LPNX010047248.1:271216-301832 GCA_001517045.1 Pseudotsuga menziesii
AGGACAAAGCTCCCTTTAAGGGGAAGGAAATATATATATATCATATTAATAATAGTAATATTAATATTAAAATTAATAGATACTTAATAATTAATGATTAATAATTATTAAAGAGTCATGTCTTTACGTTGGAAAGTCACGAATGGACTTATATAAATCCAACCCTTGTAAATGTAAATCATCATCGAATATTTATCAATCTACTATTATCCATTCATGGAGTTTTTAGCTTATTTATGTTGGTTATTTTTATAATAAGCATATTTTACTTTTTAATTGGACGTGGAAGGGTCAAGTTGTTTCTCAAAGACAGAAGGATTAGAACTCTTTCTAAGGTTGTGTACATTCTATATATGGATAGAACCCTGATCTATGTGAGTAAGATGGGTGATGGAAGTGTGCATACTTTAATGGAAAAGGACACACGCAAGATCATTCTAGGATTAATGGATTTTATGTAGGGATTTCAATTTGGAACTCTACACAAACTATTTGGAGGCACTTTTAATGATGGGTGTAATATATATAGTGTTACTAAGGATAACAATATAGAAGATATGATCCTATTATTCCTATAGAGAAGACAAAGTTATGGCATCAAAGACTAGGACATATTAGAGATCAAGGATCTAGTATTACATGGTAAAGGTATGGTTGAAGGTATGCCTAATTGCTCATTACATTTTGATTTATGTGAACATTTTATATATGGTAAATATAATTAGGAGATATTCCCATCTAGTGTTACAAGAGAAAAAATAATCTTGGAGGAAAAACACAGTGATTAGTTTAGACATATTCTTATTCCCTCACTAGGTAAATCTATATGTATTATGTTTCATTCATTTATGATTTCTAGAGGAACACGTGGGTCTGTTTCCTCCATAATAAATACAAGGGTTTTGGTCAATTTAAAGAGTTTAAAGATCTTGTAGAAAACCAAAAAAGATAAGAAAATAAAGGTTTATAGGATAGATCATGGTGGAGAGTTTTGCATAAATGAGTTTAAGGAATTCTATAAGAAGTGTGGAATAGCAAGGTGAAAGACTAATACATACACACTTCAATCAAATGGATTTGTAGAAAGAATGAACAAGACATTGACGGGGATGGAAAGGAGCATGCTCAATGATGTAGGTATATCACAAGAATTATGAGCAGAGGTAGTGAAAACTACATGTTACTTAGTAAATCAATCACTACATCAATGTTGGTTGAAAAAACTTCACATGAGCAATGGACTAGTGAAAAACCCTCTTAAACATCTTTAAGTTTTTTGTTGTGACGATTATGTGCATGTTCCAAAGGAAAATAGGAGTGAGATTGATAACAAAGCCGACAAATGTATATTTATTAGTTATAAAGTGATCTGAAAATGGGCACTTGAAAATTGATTCAACTTTTCTCCATTTCAAATACTAAGTATGAATTTCTCAAATTTACAATATTAGCATGAAATTTGACAATATAGTTCACACCCATTAAAAATTATAATTAAACAACAATCAAGCACATAAAAACAATATGCAAACCATATTGATAGCAGAGTTCGTTGAATTCTGACGACGTCTCCAGGTTCGCTCAATCGCCAAATTGCTTCATTAATTCTCCTCTAAAGAGGGCTTATCCTTTTAGAAAAAGGGTTGAAATATTTTCTCGGTATGCGGTTGGTTCTCTACTTTACAAGGGAAACAACTTATCACTATGAGTGCTAAATTCTCCCAAGAAGGGCCCCATTCACTTAATAAGGGGCTCACAACTCTTAAGCAAGCCTACTTGCTTATTCTATTCCAAAGAGATTGCAAATCCTCTTCCTTGTTCAAAGATAAAAATGCCCATTTTATAGTTTTACATTGTTGAAAACTACCTCAACATTATAACAATAAAAAACTCTCTATATCCACTAAATTAGGATCTGGGAACAATTCAAGGGACGTGTTTAAAGAATATCTCAACATTCCCCTTAGATTAGGAATCTAGAATACTATGTGTATTTTCCATTAGTTTCCTATTACATTCTAGAGGAAAAATGCAAACACATATAGCTGGAATATTTATTAATCATTTTATTTTATTTGTACTTTTTCCTTTTCGCCCAAAACTTCAACAACCCATATCTTTCGCATATGAAGTCCATCTGACCCCATTCAAATCATCTTGGAAATATCCTTGTGGCCTCTTTGTTGTGCAGTATGTGTTAGAAAAAATGGAGACCTTCTGAATTTGTCAAATGTGGATATCCTCCTAGATCATGCCTCTCCATAAAAAGAAACTTTTGGTCCACCAAAAGTCTATATCCATGATCACAGGGGTAATTTGGTTTTCTTTCTCTTGGAGGTTTATAGTTGTATTCTCCTTGGTAGTTAACATTCTCAACAAAGGTAGAAAACCATGTTGCATATTAAATGATGTTATAATAGGTCATCACCAGTACAATTTTCCCTTCTTGGGGTTTTACATGCAACATAAAACAATAGTGCTATTTTTGAGTGCTACTCACCATGAAATCACTTCTCAAGTTGATGCTACTTCGTCTCCCTCTTGGAATAACACCTTGTCTCATGTGCATGCTAATGATTTCCAGTGACATGGAGTACCTCTTTACCATATTTCCAATTGCTACAAGAAGTGGTAAGAAGAAAATGCTAATATAATTGTTGACACAACATGATTGTCGACATAAGAAGAAAATGATACAACTGCTTGTATCAAGCTACACATGATTGTTGATGTATTTGTAACTTCAGAATGTATTCACTTGTATATTTCTTATTGTATGTCATTATACCCCAACAGAGATGTTTCTTCCTCCGATCGGGAGAGTCATTAATATAATAAAGTCATGTAAAGTCATTGAGGTTAACTCTTCGTTGTAAGTTGGGGAAATAGACCCCACTATTGAGTTGTATTAGGGTTATTAGACTCTCCTAGAGAAGTCAACCCTGTAGAGTAAATGTCAAGTGGAAAACAAGTATAAATAGAGAGTGAGACTCTCTATTTGAAACACACACTCACTCAACAATAGCACATGAGTGAGAGAGGAGTAGCTCGCAAAACTGAGAGAGAGAATAGTTGTTGGATATCATATTTCTATCTTTGGGTTTTACTTTTGCTATTGGTGCTCATTCTATCTCTGAGGAAGTTGTGGGGTTTTCTCCTCTATGGTTTCCCCAAGGAAAATTCTTTATGTCTCTTGTCTCTTGTGACTATCGTTGTGCATGTTATTTTCTCAGATAAGATCCTAGATCATAATGATTAAATGATAAAAATCTAACAATGATGTGATTTTTATCTTAGATGGTTGCTCCATATTTCAATCTCAGATGAGTGATCTATACCACATTTTTTTGTATGCATGAAATCAACTTCCTGCATGCTTTTCAACAATGAAAAGTGATTTGGAGATTCTACATAAGCATGATAACAAAACTTAATGATGCAAATATTCTATCCATTTATTACTGAGCCATTCTAATTGATGGTCCTCTTTTGGTTTCTCCCTCTTGATAGTTTCTCCCTTGGATAGGTGGTCTTCTTCATAAGTTGTCTCTTGGATTGTTGGTTCTTTACCACTTGTTTACCTACTACATTTTCCTTTGTGTGTGCTTAGACAAATTCCTTGCATTGCATTGGAAGAAGTTATGGATGAAGTTTCCAACACTTGTTAACCCAATGACCACTCATATTACAATTAGTGCAATAATTCTTGCCCATTTTCTAGGACAGTAAGTCCTTCTTTCCATTATTTTCATTTTGATTTGGAGAGTGCTCTTTGAATCTTTCGCTTTGCAAATGATATGATATTCATTTATAGGGACTTTCTCTTATAATTCATGGCCACACAATGGTTATTCAATTCACAAAAAGTAATGGATATGCATGCCACAAATTTTGTGTTTCAAGACCAATATTCTTCACATAACTTAAGTAAACATTGGAGTAGTTATGCTTGTTGTACCTTTTAGGGATATTCCTTGTGCTATTTTGCTGAGAGGGAAATGTTTTAACTCCTCCTTTGGGATGTTCATCTCACTTTGGAGATGCTTTGTGTTATTTCTTGATTATTTTCCTATGATTGATAGCTTGTATCTTTTTAGATTTTAACTTTCCCTCACTCTCACCATCATGGAGTGGTGTATCATATCCTTGCATGGTTTGTTTCTATAGAGCTAGTGTCTTGGGTTCTTCTCTTAAAGCTTCTCTTGTTTCAACTATCTTGGAGCATTTTCCAACTTCTCCTTTGTCATATGCCAAACATAAATACCAAGGTATTTCCTCGGCCTACATGGGATTAGTCATTCCTTGGTCATTAATTCCAAGGCCAATTCCATAAATCCCCACTTGGATAGCAATTTAGAACCAATACCTCAAGTATGCTTCTCAAATTCACAAAAAGAAGCATCTTCATCTTGATGAAAAGAGATGAAACATGATGAATTACTTCTTGTGCATACCTTAGTTTTGGTTATTGAATATGTGGTAGAGTATCCTTTGCATGGTAAGACTCTTCATTCTTCACCACTCCATTATCCTAGAACTTTGCCAAAATCTTGTCCATGGCTTACAATTCAAGTTGCAATCTTAAATGATTCCCATGAGAATTGTTCATGAACAACAATCTATCTCGCAATTTTTGCTTCTCATCCTCATATAATTGAAATCTTCTTCTCAATTTAGAGCTCTCCTCCTGAATCCGTTAGTTTATGTCTTGAAGTCTTTCTCTCTTTAGAGCTTTGCCCATGGTTGTCCTTTCACAAATTTATCATGCTCACTTGCTTTCATTTATTGCCAACTTTTACGGTGTTAGGTACAACTGATATGCATCCAAATTGTAATTACAATAATATGCCTAAATTATTTGGAAGCCTTTAATCATGTCCAACATGGACAATGTGATGTGTATGGTAAACATGTATGTCCCACTTCAATTTTTGAGAAAAGTGGTGCAAAACCGAGCATGAATCACTGACTAGATTCATCGATCTGATGACACTCTAACACACAAGTTGTTATTGATACCCCTATTCAAATCTTAGGCCACATCATTTTCTTAAGGAAAAATAATAATTACAATAGAGTCTTCTTGAACATACACTTGTTCAAGTAGTTTTGATTGGATATCAAGATTCCAAACTTGGAATCAAATAATGCCTCACTTCAAATTTTGGATAATATCAATACATGCAATAGACCTTACTACGCATTGTATAAATATACCAAGGTTCCCCTTTAATATTAGAAACCTCACACTATATTTCAACTATACTACCAAAAAAGATTTGGAGCAAATTTCTTGGAAAACTAACTATTGACCAAGAGTATTTCACTAGTGACTCTATGAAATTTAATATAAAATGTATAAAGGCTATAGTTAAAAATGTGTGCAATAATATAACCTTGTGACTTGTAGTAAATGTGGAAATGTTCTAGTAACACAATAGCATTCCCCAAAAAAATCACAACTAGCTCCAAACCACAAAATCTATTATTCACTTACTGAAGACTCGGTGGAAGAAACAACATAATAAGAAGCATGATGGATGCTAGTCCCATTGTGACTTTCAACACAATGGAAATGTTTTTCCCTCAGTAGGGATTCTTAGACTTCCTATGCTTCGTCAAACGTAAAAAAGCTTGAGTTTAAGGATTGGAAAATATGGAACCAAGACGCACAATTGTACATAAGTGTCCTTATTGCGAAATGGAATTCCAATTTCCGACATTTTTTAAGAATGGAAATCGCTCATGTCCAATATGTGGTAAATATTTTATTATGAAAAATGATCAAGGTAATTCACAGTTGCAATCATAGAAACTAAAAAGTGAATTAGGATAGCACAAGGAAAGCAATAAAAATCTACAATTCGAGATGAGTAAGCATATCTGTTAGCACCATATTCGAAATTTTCGATTATGGGAAGGCATCCTCAGAGTTTGTGGGGGTACTAAAGGAATCTGTGGAGTGGAATTCTGCCTCTAGAACAAGCAGCAGTAGGAATGAGGTAAAGGACAACGTGAATCGACGGCCCCGATTCGAAACCATAAAGATTGACGGTAGAAAGGCATTTCGCGGATCAGAGATGAAAGGAAAAACATGGTCGTCGGATGTGCGGAGTGCGTTAAATGGGAACCATAATGGAAGGTTGAAATTAATCTAAATATGGATCAATGGCACCGAAGCATTCCACACAACGGACATGCTCGGCCAAAATCACTTTTCCAAATCGTGAAATGTGCTAAAGGGAGAAAGGAACGGAAGGCTGAGGAAAAGGCGAGGATAGATCTACGGTCGTGGTCCATTTTGTGATTTGAACTAGCACGGACAGGGTCAGGATCTCAATTCACGAAAAGTGGTAGGGTCTGCAACCTCACACTAGATTTCAACTATACTACTGAAAAATATTTGGAGGAAATTTATTGGAAAACTAACTATTGACCAAGAGTATTTCACTAGTGACCCTATGAAATTTAATATAAAATGTATAAAGGCTATAGTTCAAAATGTGCGAAATAATATAACCTTGTGACTTTTCGTGAATGTGGAAATGTTCTAGTAACACAATAGCATTCCCCCAAAAAAAATCACAACTAGCTCCAACCCACAAAATCTATTATTCACTTACTGAAGCCTTGGTGGAAGAAACAACATAGTAAGAAGCAGGATGAATGTTAATCCCATTGTGATTTTTACCACAATGGAAATGTTTTTCCCTCGGTAGGGATTCTTATACTTCCTGTGCTTCGTTAAACGTAAAAAATCTTGAGTTTAAGGATTGGAAAATATGGAACCAAAAGGCACAATTGTACATAACATAATGATTAATGATTCCTGTGAAAAATGGCATCTGAGCATCAACATATTTTCTAGTTGTGTGTGGGGTGTGTGGAGCATGGACATTCGTGTTTCATGAGAAAATCCATGAATAAGCAACATGCTTTGCAATGCAGTCTTAATCTCATTAGTTCCACGGTATTTCATGATGATCTGATATTTGTCTTACCAATATGATGGAATTCTATTCACATGTCCTTCCGAACCTACATTATAGTTAGACATTTCTTTCCTGGAAGTAGTCACCCAATTTATAGAAAGCACTTAGCTAGATTATAATGGGGAAGATAAATTGGTAAAAGTTGAGAGAGAAAATCTAACTATAATTTCCAACATTCATATTGATATTTTTCTTTCTATTCTTGCTTAATTGTTGGATGGAGGAGTAGTGGGAGAAGCAGGTGCTTGTAGCCAAAAACCTATTTTGAGCACCCACAAATCCAAATGAGATAGCAATTTATACCATCTGTAAAAGAATAGTGAAGACCAAGGAGATATTCAAGTGTTCATATAACACCATGTGTTCATCAATAATCCACTTATGTACAACAAATCACATATTTACTAAGAGATAATGAACTCAACACTTTGGATTGAGTATGACATCTTGATCTATAGTATGGAAGTTGGAACGATAGAAGAATATCAATCCTACACTACGGGGAATCACTAGGACCCCTAGCGAATCAATCCCAAATCACGATCCCAGAGGAAGCGATGAGCAATCGATCCAAGGATCATGATTCCTCTTCACTTCCTCCTTGGATCATTTTTGTAATTCATGATTCCAAGAAAAAAATAATCCCTACCCATACACGAGATCATTGAGGGAGCGATGAGGGACTGATGCTCCTAAAGTGATCCCTCATCGTTCCCTCAACGATCCTGGACCACAAAAATCGCTCCCAAAAATTATTCTTGGGCGATTCTGCGGGCTAGGCACAATGGTTTTTTTTTCTCAAATTTGCAAAAAAAAAATTTTTTAGTGATTGGCTAGGGTTCAGTTAGACTTTATAAACACTATTGAACTACATTTGGACTCACTCTATTCCTCATTTGCTTGATTTCACTTCTCTTACTAGGGCTTTGAGAGGGTTTGCTAGTTGTTTGAGAGAAAATTTGTAGGAGCTTGGAAGGGATATTGAAGGGGATATTGAAAGCTTATGTTTGTGAGAGATTGGAAGGAAGATTGCAAGCTTCCATAGAGACATCCAACCACCCTTGATGAGCTAAATAGGTAGGCTCTAAAACCCCAATTTTTGTTTATTTTTGAAAAAAAAAATCACTATGTTAAAATTACAAATCTTGCATGTTTTATTTTGCTACTCTTTCCCATTTATACTTCTCCATCATTCTATTGCAGGAAAGAAGTGATTCTCATATTGAGTCAAGAAGCATGATGGGTATGTGGTTTTTGTTTTTGGTTCCACTTCTTCTCATGATGATGGTGGTGGGAAATATGTTTGGTGGTGGAAATGATGAGGATGAAGAGATAGGGAGTAGCACATACAATGGATTGAGGAGGAGGAGATTGAGAGTGATGAGTGGCAAAAACAAAAAGACACAACACCTTTGTGGAAGCATGTGACAAGGCTTGGGGGGGGGAGAGGGGGTGTACTAAAACTTACACAGGTTCATATACCCATGTGATAAATCATTTGTGTGGGCTTATGCCAAGTGCATAACATTCTACCCTCTTCTATATTGTATCATATTTAACAAAAAGTGAAAGGATTCCTGGTATCTTTTGTATTTTTGGCAGAACTTTTCTCTTGTAATTCAGAAATGGGAGGAATTTGAACCATTGGAACGGTCTTGAAATTCTATACAACTTTTATGCTTTGAGTTTTTCCTAATTCCTTATCGTTTCTACGGGGCAGGGGTTTTAGTAAAAAGGCATCTATTAAAAGATGTTTTTCTACTAAAACACCTGTCCCGGACAAACAGTAAGGAATTAGAAAAAACTCAAAACAGAAAAGTTGTATAGAATTTCAAGACCTTTCCAATGATCCAAATTACGCCCAATTACTAGTTACGAGTAAAAATTTATGCCCCAAATACGAAATATTCCTAGAATATTCTGGTCTTTTTCAAATAGGATACATTTTGGGAAAAATAAAACCTTATGTGATCAAGCTAAGGCTACTAGAGTCAAAACCTATGACAAATTGTTAGCCAAAGAAAGAAACAAATACAAGATGGAGGAAGAGCCCGCTCAAAACAATTCCAAGAGATCAAGGATTGAATCTGAATCCTCACAGTCATAGAGAATGTTTGCCAGTGGATCTAGATCATCATCCCCCCATGGTAGTACTAGTGTATTCTCGCCTATGCAAAAAATATTAGCAGATTTCCTTGACGTTGGTTGTAGAGATGATGTGGATTCAAAAGTTTACAGATTTCTTTATTCATGTGGTGTGTCATTCAATGTTCTTCACTCACCCTATTGGCATGAAATGGTACAAGCCATCAATGGTGCCCTTAAATGATGCATGAGCCCTGAGTATGACAAAGATAAAACCATAGGACATGACAAGGAAAGAGCCAAAATCAATAGTGATCTTGGAAATTTTACAAATGATTGGTCCAACTATGGGGTATCCATTGTATCTAATGGGTGGACAAATGTTAAAGGCAAGCCATTGATAAATATTCTTAGTGTGTCTACTAGTGGTGCGATCTTCCTTTCATCTCTTGACTACTTAGATCACTACGATATTGGTATTAATATTGCACAAACTTTACTTGAAACCATTCAAAATATTAGGCCATACAATGTCATTCAAGTCATCATTGATAATGTTGCTAATTGCAAGGCAACAAGATCAATCATTGAGGATAAGTATCCCAACATATTTTGGTCAGGGTCTTTGGTTCACACATTGAACCTTTTGATGCGTGATATTGTCAAGATGAAGGACCCTAGTTACCAATGGATCAATGCCTTGTATAAGAGAGGTAAGAAAGTGATAAAATTGATTACCAATCATAGCATGGCCCACCGCATTTTTTGCAATCACACTAGATTGGAGCTATTGAAGATTGTGAAGACTAGATTTGCTAGCTACTACCTCACCTTCAGGAGGCTTCTGAATTTAAGAGAGGAATTGGCTAATATGGTCTCAAGTGATTCATGGCAAGGATTGAAAGACAGATTCGCAAGCACATCTGATAGACATGACTTTAAATAGGTTAAGGACATTGTTCTTGATGGTCAGTTTTGGACACAGGTTAAATATGTTCTATAGTACCCAGCCCGTTTATAGTATGATTTGTTTTGCAGATACAGATCAATCGGTGATTGGGGAGGTGTATGAGCAAATGGATAGCATGCTTAGTCGAATAAAAGACATTGTTGAGCAAAGATATGCAATCATGTATGACCATATTCATAAAAATGTGGTCAAAAGGTGGGATAATTTGAATGTTCCACTCCATGCCCTTGCATATGTTTTTTCCCCAAAAAATTATTCTCCATCTTGGTTGGCCCAACCTACACCTAGTGGTGGAGTTAGGAAAAGACCACATGTAGATCTAGAGGTGCAAATGGATAGCATGCTTAGTCAAATCAAAGACATTGTTGAGCAAAGACATGCAAAGATATGCAATCTTGTATGGCCATAATCATAAAAATGTGGTCAAAAGGTGGGAAAATTTGATTGTTCCACTCCATGCCCTTGCATATGTCCTTTCCCCAAAATATTATTCTCCATCTTGGTTGGCCGAACCTGCACCTAGTGGTGGAGTTGGGAAAAGATCACGTGTAGATTCAGAGGTGCAAATGAGTGTATCCTTGCATTAGACAAGTTGGTCCCTTATGAGGAGGAGGGTGCTCAAGTACGGAGTGAATTGAGCCAATACATCAATGAACATGGAGTCTTTGGTACATTGCATGCAACCAAAAATCAAGATAGGGTTGGAAGGAAGGCAACGCATAAATAAATCTCAAATGAGAATTTCTTTGCAACAAGACAAAAGGAAGGAAAATATGTTTGGTTCATATGGTCACGTACTTGATTTTAATAATATTTTGCACAATCATTGTGAGGGAATCCTAATTCTGATATAAAAAAAAGGGGCCTTAGCTACAAACCAAAGCTGAACATGAAGCTAAGAACTCTCAATAACCAGTGCACACTTTGACCAATAGTTAAAATTTGAAAAAAAACATTGTCCATAATTCTTTGGTTGTATCTATGCTAGATGTAATGCTAGGGAACTTGGCAAAGTTAAAATGAAGCAAAAGGAAGAAATCATGGACAAATAGTAATATTTCTTGGCAAAATTAGAGATGGCTACAACAAAATTATTCCAGTTAGATATGAGCTAAATGATTCTATCGAGCGGTTGCAGAGGGTCTTAGACTTGCCAGCTTAGAAATCAGAACTGTTGATTGTTAAATAAAACAATTTGCACCAAGTAGAGGCTCTATTCCAGGATCCAGCTAGAAATAAAATAAAACAAGAGTCTTTGGTTGTCCCAAATTTGTCACATTTGGACTCTACAAAGAATCGGCTCTCAAATATATCTAATGATGTTTCCAATGCATAGATACAGGGGTGGACCACATAAGAGTAAAACCCTAAAGAATGCAGTCAATAATATGTCAACAGTAAAACCTCCTTTAGCAATAGAATTCACCAAGTCATGAGTATAATGAAAAGGGAGAGCAAAACGGAATTATGGAGAGGAGCCACCATCCCTACCAACAACCATGAACTTGCCCATTTTGGGCCAGATAATGCCCCTGGAGAGTGGCATGTACTAAGAATATTGAGGAAGGAGAACACTCTAGTACAAAATTGCAGGAGGGTTGTAGGGAATTGATGTACTGTTGTACAGAACTCTGCTGGAGGAGCATTGCCTCACTACTCTACATACCTACACATATGTCACATCTACTTGTTGTTGTCATTAATGGAAATTTGCTATACACTTCCTAAGGTACTAAAAATCCCACACTCTATTCCCATTGACCTGTTACTTGGTCAATTGTAAACATTAATAAATTATCTTATCTTCTCTTATCTATGTCAGGGGCAGGGAACGATAGGTTGAGGTGTCCTAGTGGAATCATGTATCAAAGGGCATTGTCTCATTAATCTTAGTATGCATTGTGCATGTCACAGCAATATCAATGGGGTGCTTAATGCCCCCAATGGATATGATTCATTGGCGGTTGCATCTAGCACTTTTGATGTTTCTAAGGAGTTATCTGAACTACAATTGCCAGGTAAAGGTGATGTCCAGGCCATTTGTGCTAGATAATCGAGAGCATTGGCAATTTTTCGAAAAATATGTGCAGATAGTCTACTTCATAAATAACATTGGTGAGTTTGATGGAAACACTCTTGGTTTGGAGGATGAGATGGAGTGTTGTTCATTGCCAAATATGGATATTATGGAGGGAATGATCTTGTTGGAAAAAAAATTAGAGATTAAAGATGAGCTTAACTATAGAGTAAAGCATGTAGCCCCACCTAATTGTTCATTGCTATTCCTAATCCCTAGGAATATCTTGATTCAAGATGTTTGTCAAGGCCAAAGAGAACCCCACCTGCTCCTACCACCTATTAATGCACATTGACTTGTTGGAAAGAGAAGATTTCATAGGTTAAATTTTCACAAAAAGTATATGGAGTTCTAAAATTTAAAGTTAGTAAAAGCTTAGCATTTAATACCTAGTCTTGAAGAATTTCCAAAATGTGTAGGTTGTTGTGAATTGTGTATAGCTTTTAATGGTAGAGGACCAGATTTAGTACAGCCTGATACATTGGGAAGAAGATATTTCAGGTTGTCACAAGCTAGTTTTTTAAGGGATTTGGCATGATATTCTAGGAGCTAATTTGTACAAGTTGGTTAAAAATAGCAAGTCACTATAATGTGCACTTTTCGTTGATCCAAAATCGCTACTAATGGATTATTTTGGAAAATACATCTCAATCTATATCTATTTGAATTTTAGGATATTTAGTGGGGAATGCACCAAGCTACAGGTAGCACAAGGATTGCCCCTACTCCAATCCTAGAGAAAAATCATAAATACATACTTCTTAAATTATAAATAACCTTTGATTGCTATATCCAAATCAGGTGATTCAAAAGGTGTCTAAGAGAGACCCAGAGTAGGAATATTCAATCAAAATCTGTGCTATTTTAGATCAATGGTCAGAGACAATTGAGATTCCAAGCTTGAGATCTTGAAATGGCCATTTTTTGCTGGAAACTCTAACATGTGATAAATACTCTGTATCTCTTAGCTCAAAGATCAGATTGATGCAGGACTTGAAGCATTATGAAGGAAATCCAATACTATATGATTACATAGTTTCAACTTTTGATTAAGAAAAAAGTAAGTCACAGTAATTGACATTAATTTTCAATAATTGTCTTATGTGCTTTACAAATAACAAAGATAGATCCTATATTTACAAGAGAAATGAATAGGCTAGTGTGGAGGAATTTTAATATTCGTGTAGGTCTCATTATACTATATTTGATTTTCCTAGAAGGAGAAACATACATGAAGTTAACACGTAAAGTGTGGACATGGTGGACCACTCTTAACCAAAAACATATGTGAAATGTTCTAGACTCAGAATTTAAAACTATATTTCTTATAAAAGTGTTGAAATATCTTTGGAAAGAATTAGAATTTGTCCTAATAAAAAAGGGAAAAGGATGAAGAAATATGTGCAAATTGTGAAACCATAACCAAACCCTTCTTAAAGAGGCTAAGAAGTTTTAAAAATTGCAAAATAGATGTCTAGAAAAGGTGTCGCCAAAGATCATAGATGACTAGGAGAGTTGGAGAAGAAATAGTAAACTCACAAAAAATAAGAAAAAATCAGTCATAATGATGAATTCTCCACATTGATGATTGAAATTCACATGATGTTGTTTTTGTAAATGAAGACCTAAATCTTATTCTATTTTATACTTCACGGTTTCTCTAGTATAAAATATCTCCTAACAAATGAAGGATAATTGCAGAAGCTTTGCAATCAAAAAATTGAAGTCACTTGCACTATTGTTTGGCCTATTGGACGTTGTAAATTTGTAAATAGCATGAGATATCATATATTAAAGATTCCAAATATTTTATGATGCACATGTTCACCCTACATCAAAATTATGTTCAGGGTCTTAACCTTTAAGCTTAGCTTTCGAGACAAGCTGTACAGATTAACACCCAGGTTCCACTTTTGACCATCTAGATATGGTATATAATAACTAAGTATGCATTCTTTCAGAGGCCTGCAAAGTTTAAACATCAACTCCAAGGTTGCATGGATCTGTGGCTACAGGGCTACGTTGAGCAAGAGTGTAGTGAGTACGCAACATGATCCCCAAAAATGGGGGATGCAAGTACAAGAGTATAGCTATAGCCTAATACCACATATAAATCAATGTATAAAATAAGATAGACATGCATTGCATAAAGGGGAATTTCAAGTTTGAAATAAGACTCTAAAGTTTTAACTTCAAATTTTAGAATTCAAAAAATAGAATAGTAGTAGTTGCTGAATTACAATTTATTATTTATTACAATTACTAATATTACAAGTTAGCATTTAACAATACATAAAAGTCTATAAAACATATCTAACTTTGTAAAAATGTATCATTCTCAAACTTTTAATCACTCCAATATAGTGTAAATATGGGTTAAAAAGATAGAGACTTACCAAATGTCAAGATAGGAAGGAACAGTTGCAAAATCAATTCCTTTGATTTGGTTATTGGTGATGAAATCTGTCCCCACAGAGAATCCTTGATTGATCTTGGTTTTGTATTCTCCATAAAATCCTTCCAAACGTGTTCCAAACCAGCCTCCAGAAGATGGTTTCCATCAATGGATTTTACATAGATAGTCATCTCCTCAATCCATCCTTGATCATCACAACCAAAGAACTACCATGTTTACTCATAATGCTCACACACAATCATTACCATAATAATTATGTACTAGAAAGCATAATTATACACAGAACCCTAGCAAACTATCAATATGCAAGATCTGATAACCATGTTGTTCAACAATAGAAACAAGACCTTAAACACAACATCGTTGTTTGAATCTTTGGTTACATTTGTTTTACATTTTCCAGTTCTAATTCAAAGAGAAAGGTGGTAGCTCACCTGGATAGTCCTCCTAGAAGGATCACTTTGACAACGAGGCCCGTTCTTGAGCTCCCATGCAAAGATTGTAGGGTCATCCCTGTATAAATATGTGATAAATATACATATATATGAGACTAATTTCATAAATATATAGATATATATCAATATGTTTATATTTACTATTATATATGCCATATCCAGATATTTCATATCCAAAAATAAATATAAAAAAACCGGAATACGTATTCTCATCCATATCCTATTTATGTTCTGGTAACTACATCTCAAAACCTACATAAGTGCCATATGGTAAACAAGTAATATCTGACATCAAAGGAAAAATAGCACTAGTTCTTAGATCAAGGACATGAGAATTAGATGTGTCATTAAAGGCAAAGAGAAAATTATAAAGTAAGCTTCCTATACTTTTCAATAAAACCAAACAAGGATAAAAAGGAAAGTCAAATAACAAAAACCATAAGAACCAAGCATGGAATATGCCATGTACATGTCTCCAAAGTACTTGATGTTGAATTTTAAGGGTTAGGGGAGTTTTTAATTTAAGTAGTAAACTTTATTGGATGAACATATAAAATCATATTCATAACAGTACTGCTCTAATAAAATTTGAACTATAATAAACAAACATATTTTTCATCTCTTTCAACTTAACGCTCCATTATACACTGCGTTAAAGTTGGTCCTCGAGAATCATCAAATTCCATGTATAGTAACAAAATGATAAAATAATGTACAATAGGTATCAACAATAAATAATAATAACCAATATTTGAATCAACCATATCCTCAGATTTTTCATATTTGAACTTGTCACCGAAGGGACAAGTCAATCTAGACAAACAATTTATGTGCCTTGAGAGAGATCCTGAGAGGATTAAAGCAGAAAGCATACTGACCACATACTAACCCAAACTTCTTAGTCAACAAGAACATTCATACCCAGTACATTCATGCTAACAAAGGACACACAATCATGCTGGGTAATGATGCAGTCACATACTACAGAGACACACAGGCATGCTTTGCAGAGTCATGCTTGAAAAAACACAGTCCACCCATAAAGTGAAACTCACTATCACGCTGGGGAAGAACCCACAGTCCACACAAGAAAATAGGATCATGGTCACACTAGGGAAGGACCCATACTCCACCCGAGAAAATAGATCACAGTCATGATGGAGAAGGACACACAGTCCACCAAGAAAACAGATCATGGTCACGTTAGGGAAGGACCCACAGTCCACTCAAGAAAACATATCACAGTCATGCTTGTGAAGGACCCACATTCCACCAAGAAACAGATCATGTCACGATGGTGAAGGACCCATATTCCACCCAAGAAAACAGATCACGGTCATGCTAGAGAAGGACCCATAGTCCACTAAGAAAACAAATGATGGCCACAATGGGTAAGGAACCACAGTCCACTCAAGAAGACAAATCATGGTCATGTTGGTGAAGGACCTACCATCCACCAAGAAAGTGCCAAGAAACAAATCACAGCAATGCTGGTGAAGGACCCAGATTCCACCAAGAAATAGACTCACGGTTACACTGTGGAATAACCCACGGTCCACTAAGAAATAGGCCACGATCACGCTGGGGAAGGACCCACAATCCAATAGAATCATGGTCACGCTGGTACAAAGTGACCGCGTGGAAGGTGTAACAAGGAATCCCAGTCACACGGGTGGTGCAGCAAGAGATCACATGGAGCAGCAGCAAAGATCACGCAGAGGGGAGAGAGCTCAATCACGCTAGAGCAGCATACCACGAACTGGATCCGTCTCTCATGTTAAATTAAAATTTTAATTTATAATCTAGATACTCCTTAAGATAGGGTATCAAAACATTAATAAACATAACATATGGACCAAGTAAGATAAAGGATCGTGAGTCAACCAAGGGGGGCATAACAAAACAAACCACAAACCCACAAGGTCAAGGTGAACTATATAAGGTGGACACGCAACTCCTTTATAGGACCAACAATACCAATAATCTTTTCTCTCTCTCAAGGTACATTGTTTTATATATATTTGTCACCATTGTATAAGAGTCATTAGTTATAGAAAGTAGAACCAAATAAACAACTTATACAAGGAAGAGAAGTGAAATCCATAAAAGTAGTTAGCTTGGAAACTGCAACTACAACTAAAATCCATAAATAGGCATCAAAGCAACTACAACTTTTGGAAACTGCCAGCCGGATTTTGATATTTAAACTTATCATCAAATATCTAATAAGAAGGACATAAACCATGACAAACCATCTAAAACAGACATAAACCATGACAAACAATGAAAAAATAGTACTAGAATCAAAATAGTATCGTTTTAACTAGACAAGATAAGTTTAAAGCATAATTTTCATCTCTTTCAACTTTAACACTCCCTAAGGTCCCTGTGTTAAAGTTGAAAATCATACAAAGACAATAAATAACAGCAGTAGTAAATCTAACTCAAAGTACAAAGAAAACAAATAATATAACTGACTATGAGAGTTTAAACCTTCCTTATACTCAAGTTAGCACACCCAAACATTGTAGCAAAGATATTAGTCCACGGAAGTCTGAACGCATAGTGTCCATCTCTTTCAACTTTAACACTCCCAAAGGTCCACATTCGGGAGTATAAAAGTTGAAAGAGATGAAAAATATGCTTTAAACTTATCTTTTCTCACTCTTGTCTAGTTACAGCCGAAAAGCATACAAAGACAATAAATAACATCAGTAGTAAATCTAACTCGTGTCTAACTCAAAGTACAAAGAAAACAAATAATATAACGCACTAGGAGAGTTGAAACGTGGTTGAAACCTTCCTTATACTCAGCAATATTTTTTTAGATCAGATCTTGTCTATTAAGAGACAAGTCACTACAGGAACAAAGGACATAACTGAGAGAGAATAAATTCAGTTACCTAATCGACAAGCAAGGAATCCCTAATTACTAGAGCAACAGACCAAGAAACAACAATCCATAAAATATCAAGTAATGATGACATTCCACACACAAACCAGAGCTCAATTTGTAGCATGGGGTTTTGCCATGGTTTTGTAGCTTGACGGGGGGAGCATGGGGTTTTCAGGGGGTTTTGCAGCCTGGCGGGAGAAGCACCGCGCAGTCACGACATACCGAATTAAACCCTCTTATCAGATATAGTCGAATTCCCCCAACGTTTTTAAGAGGATGGCACCACAACAGTGAAGTCATCGAAGGGTAAAAACGTAGGGTTCAGTAGTAGTAAATTTGATCAATAGTTGTTACACCGTGCGGCTGCTTCAATTTGTAGCGAACAAAGTTCCTTCTGTTAAAAAACCTCGTGATTTAAGCAAGTTTAAGTGGACTAAGATCTATGTTGCATTGTATGAGCATTTGGGTCTACTTAAAGTGAACCGTAAGGAAACCCCAATTACTGGAACAACAGACCCAGAAACAACAATCCATTAAATATCAGGTAATGATGACATTTCACACACAAAACGTGCACAAACTAGATCTCTATTTGTATCCCATACAAAGCCCATGGCTTTCTTACAACTTAGCACACTCAAATAGTGCAACAGATATATTAGTCCACTCAAGTATGAAACCACAGGTGTGTCATTGATGGACCAATACCATATCACGTCCGTTCATATTGGGGGCTTAATAAGTAACAAAAAAAAATTATATTGGGGTCATATTAAGGGTGTAGGGGTTTTTTTATGGGTTAAAAAAAAATAATATGTTGGGGATTTTATTATAAAAGGGGGTGGAGAAGAAGCACGAGCGAGATGTGGAGAAGCAGTGTGATCACAGTGCGAGTGGGGGATCTCTAGCATAAGGACCAATCAAGGGTCAGTATAAGATCAAGAGTCAACCACAGGGGCGTCGCTAACGGACCAATACTATATCACGTTTGTTCATATTGGGGGTTTAATTATTAAAAAAAAACATTTATTGGGGGTTTTCATCCGTTTTGGAGCGTTGGGGGTCTAGGCTCAAACTGCGTTGTGGGAGCATCATGGGAGCATATGGTTTTCGCGAGCCTTGAGGAGCACAATGCAAGAGGGTGAAGCTAGGGTTTTTAGTCGTGTTGGTGTTTTCAGCCGTGTTGGAGCATTGGAGTTCCAGGATCAAACTGCGTTGTGGGTCAACATAAGATCATGAGTCAATAAGAGGGGTCAAGAAGATGAAGGTGTCAAACTTGTGGTCAAACTGTTATATTCTCTCTCAAGGTGTCACCAAGGTATATAGTCCATAACTTATAAGTGTTACAAACCACAATAGAACGTTTTATCGTCACCGTATAAGGAAGTTCCATACCACGTCCATACCCACTCCATAACACAACAAGTGCACAACAGTGAGTTTTATAACAAGAGATTTCCACACCCTAGCCATCTTTCAAATAAACAATAGTCACAATTTCCTAATGAGTTAATATGCACTCCAGACAAACATGATGAAATTAAAGAACAATTCCATTGGAAAATTTTAATATCTGAAACCATAAACATCGAATGGACTTGTTACGGAGAGAAATTCCTATGGCTTGGGGTACCACAACAGATAGATTAACTCCAGAAATCAATCCTTCCCTATATGCAAGAGAAACCAAACATCTAACACTAAAGGATCTCGATTCATACCTTATTCCGAACGGTTGATGTAGATCCCCGTTGAGCTTTTCCACTCTCGCTTGTATTAGCAATTTGCTTCCTCAACATTCAGCAAACAAGACAAGCATGCTATATATAATTGTGTTAGACCTACTCTAGCATATATAATCAATAACATATAAGCATTTACAAGCATCCATGGATCAAATACTCATTTAAATACACATTATTGGACAGGAAAAGATATTTCTATTGATATAAAATAGAGATTACAATTGTGACAACCTCTGTCGGCACATCTGCGAATCAGAGAAACTGAGTCCCCCACTTGGGCCTCCACCACTTCAATCCTCCATCTCTCAATAGCAATCTCACAAGCAAAAGGCAAGCTTGGGAAGAACACAAAGTGCTCCAAGGGACAAAGGGATGCGGACTCAAGTATAAGCTCCAAAAACAATGGACTATAGTTTTCTTGCTGTTCAATTCCTCCCCCTTCAATGTATCCAAAGGGTTCCTTATATAGCTCTTCAATCGGTAATGGAAGGTCGAATCCGAGCGATCTCAAGGCATATGGAAGGCCAAGAGACAAGTGACTCGGATCCACATCAAGGACAACTCCAAAATCATTTGGCCTTTTGCACACATCCCGATGTACGACGGTTTAAGGGTCAAATCCGCGTATATATGCGAGAAAAGGATTAAAAGTCACGTATGGAAATTATTGCATGTTTTTAGGGATGATCTTGGAAACATCAAAGGTACAAAAATGGTCCATGGGGTCTAAAGAGTTGGCAAAGGGACAGGGAAGGCCATAAAAGTGTGATCCACCATGTGTGGTAAAATTAGCAGTAACAAATTCCCCCTAATGTGTGAGGTCAGAGGGGTCATACGATGGCTGAAATACATTATAAGTCCATCCCAAAAGTGGAGTGATGAAGAACCCAGTGGAAGAACCAGCCATCCAATCAGTACAATACAATGATCAAACTATGCACATAACTGCAAGTAAATGTAGCAGTCCCGGATACATAAGAGTACAATGGCCATGAATAGGCATGATACAAAATATGACATGTGTGGTCATCGCCACATACAATATAGATAGCTCAGAGTCTCCATGATGAAGATATACACAAGATCATGATCTCCATGTAGGCTGAAGATATATAATGGATCAAGATCTCCAAAATGGCTGGAAATATCTGACATATACTAGAATCAAGTCACAAGAGCTGAAATCTCATGAACATTGGCAAGATCAAGGAGGTAGCATATATGAGATGCCACCAGTCTGGAAGGTCTTCTACACAAACTGCTACGAGTACATGTCCTACTATGTGAATAGAGGTGTCGAGGTCGAACATAGTAGTCCATCGTCTGATTACCGGTCATTGATGTATACCGTTAACAGATGCGAGATCACCCACCGATAATGAAAATGGGAATCAAGGTACTACAGTGCAAACTAACAAGTGTGAATAAATGTGTTGAGGTCGAACACTTGAGAGAATCCATCGATCAGGGGACATTGATGTATTCCCAAAAACTATCAATGGTGAGAGAACCTGCCACTAATGACTGCAAGTCTCAAGGCACTCAAAAATGACTCTAGATTCCTATCCCATAATAAATTATCTGAAGTCGATGGGATGAAATCCGCTGGAAGGAGGGCATTAAGGCATCCCCCATCATCCAACACGAGGTACTCAGCAAAGTTGTATAATGTGGAAGGACTCGATCATAATGTGCATAAACCAGTAACCGTACCGAGAATGGCCGACATGCAAAGTCAAGATAAATGAGGAATGGCCGACTCAAGTTTCAACTTCCTTCGAACAAGAGCATAAAGGCGAATGGTGACTGAATGTAGGCAGCATAGACTCGATATACAAAACTGGGACATCTCTGTGACACAAGAGGCATCGACAGAGGCTCCACAGGGACTGGAAGCTTAACTAGTCGGTGGAGATAAACTCATAGAAATGAGTACAGCTCCTAAAGTCAAACTATTAACCCAACCAACAGATGTGATATACAGTGCTCTCTTCGAAGGCGACACGACTCGACTGCTGCCAAATATAACATCTTTTCTTGTCTGGCTTTTTGGTTTTTTTTATTTTTTTTGGACTTTTTCAAATATTTTGAAAAGATTTAAAAAGAATAAAAGTGCTTTATAGTTACAGACTAGGAGGATACGAGTGTCAAGGGACAAACAAACTAGTTCTAAGCAGCGGAACATACCTATGCTCAATGCAAGGACACACATGTAGGATATCGACACTCGGGGGAAAGTCCCCTCCCAGTAAAAATAGGGAATCAAGCTGCAAAGTATATACAAAATGGCTCTATGTGGCTAGACATGAGACAAGCTCGAGCTATATGGCTGATACTCAAAGTCAGGGAAGCCGGCATAAGGCTCAATGAGGCAGGCAAAGCTCATGATAATGTAATTACTACTTGACATAAGGGAGTCCTGAGGAAACTGGCCAGCAAAAAGATCAAGAGGAGTATGAGGCTCTTGCGAAAAGACATGGCGATACTATGCAACCGACTCCCACATCCTAAAGGACAAACTGTCGGCATGGGCGCCAAATACAAACAAGGAGCTAACTAGGGCACCCATGTAAGGTCAAACTCTACCATTCACATCATGTCACTTCTAAAACAACAAGAAGGTTCTGTGACAAGATAGAAAGGGTTTGTACCTAAGGTTATAATGAAATGGTCATAAGGTCATGCAAAATGCAAATGGAGGTGAAATCTAACCTATATGCCAATTTAAACATCATACCTGAAATCGGCATGAACGGGTCAAAACAATGGTCGAAACGACACTCAAAACGGTCTCCTACATCATCATATTAGTCAAAAACGGTCTAAAAGGGTCAGAAACAGTTCAAAACTATAGAAAGGGGGTAAAAAATTTCAAAAATTTGAAATTTTTTCTATAAATAGTAAAAAGTTCAAAAATTATATATCATTTGAAATTATTACCCAATTGAGCTCAGAACTTCAAACGCGAATTCCGGGAGTTTCGTCCGGCAAAATCCAACACCGTTTTTTCCAGGTAACTTCCCATGCCCTTCTCTTCCATTTGCATGTAAAATTTTTCAATTTCCATGGTCAAAATCAATTTCCAGGCCATTCTAAGATAATCGCTTCGGCCCACGCGGAAATCGGGGATTTTTCTGCGTATAGGGCTGGCTATACGTGGAAAAATGGCCCAACATACGCGGCTGTTTTGCAAACAGTCGAGTATGCGACTACGTTTGGGGTTTTTTAAGACAAATATTGACCAAAACGTAATGTAAATGTGCAGGATGGTTCTAGAATGGAGGGAGAGAGAACACAGGGATGTAGAAGAAGCTGTACAGGGCGATCTAATGGCTCAACAAGCTCTACGTGCATGTGGGCTATATAAGTTTTGGTGTCTTGGCAGCCTGAGGGCCAAACCAAGACTGTTGCATATGCTAGTAGAATACTGGGATCCTGACTCAGTGTCCTTTCAAATCGATAGGATTTCCCTCACGATCGAGGTGGAGGACATATACTTCATTACTGGATTGTCCCGAGGGGGAGAGGTGGTGAACCTACACTCTCGCGGGCCCGGAGGTGGCCTCACCATTGATGAGTATATTGCAGTATAGTGTTTTCCGGACACATAGAAGGTTGGGAGTTAGAACCCAACAAACTCCATCCAGGTACTAGGCCTGAAGGCCATACTACTGGCACTCGAAAGGATAGCAGGGCTAGCCTCACTCCACCAGGCCTCGCGGCCATTGATGTTCTATGCAGTGGAGTGCATGAGACCCACAATTTATGATTGGAGTATTGCACTATTGAGTAACATGAAGCAGCAGCTCAGTGACTGCAAGATGGGCAGGGTACGAAACTTCGGTTTCGACAGTATACTAAGCATGTTCTTCTTCGAGCGTGTTCCGGGGCTAAGCCCTAGAGTTGATGTTCCTCCTCATGGGGTTCAAGATCCGGCCCAACGACGTTGGGCATATGCGATGCGTAGACTGGGAGGAGGTAGAGTGTCTAACACCTACCCAGCCGATTTCTTTCCATGGTGGCGGAGGCAGATAGTTGACATTGATGATTACCCCTATGCGGGGATAGATATTCGGGGAGATCCCGACATGCCCCTAACACTAGGAGCAGCATACGGTGACATTGGTAACGAATCCCAACCCTCTTTTTAAAGTTTTTTGAATTATTTATTTTTTTTGTGTTTTTTGATATATGGAACCAAAAGACATGTTTTTGTGTGACGACACATAGTGACAATCTGTCATATGTATGCAGATGTAGGACCACGGCGGCCTGATGATTTCCCTCGTCATAGATGGAGGGGATGAGGAGATGACATTATGGGTGTGGATGCGGAGCAGATGCTCCAAAGCATCCACACAAACCTTGTGTGGCTGACACATAGAGTACCCATGACGCAAGTCAAGGACTTGCCTAAGGCCATGCAGCGTCAGGTGGTAGGTGTACCACGAGCATGGGTGCGGTTGTTTCGACGGCTAGCTAGATTCGTGGTGACTTTCCACGATTAGAACCCCCCTCCTCCTCCCCAAGCTTAGATACTTGGGAGTGACACATTTTTGTACTACCGTGTATTGTATTTTGGTGGCTCGAAAGCCCCATTTTTGTATTATGACACTTATGTATTATGAGGTCACTTTTTGGATGTTTAATGAAATTTTTTATGATGATCGATTTTATTTATTTACATGTGTAAAAAAGTATGCTTGTGATGAGCTTATGGTCCGTGAAACAAATTTCAATCTAACACATAGTTAGCATATGAGTCAGCAACCTGATTATAAATTCTTGGAACATGTATGTATGTTATCTTCGTAATAATGTTGGATCCCTAACATGATACAAGCCATTAAGCTGTGACACTACTAACTGTGAATCAAGACGTACCTCAAGAGAGAGAACACCATGTGAAATGACATCCTGTAGAAGCTCGATAACGTCACTATACTCAGCAACATTGTTTGAAGAGGGCCGTAAACATACACCTCCTGAAGACAATACCTGACCCGTAGGAGTATAAATCACTAAAGCAGCAGAGGCTGAGCATTGAGTGTGATGGCTAGCACCATCAGCGAATCCTATATAAATGAAAGACTCCATTGACATCTGCCATAAGAAACGAAAGCTAATCAACAAACCCAATCACCATAAGAAAACCTAACTATGCAAAAAATTGTACAATAATATACAACAATCAGCCCTGGCTGAAGATCATGCATAGTACTTTTTAATATAGAGCTCATTTCTAGGCTCCGCCACGGCTGTCCCCTCATAATATACTAGCTCATAGGCACCCTTCTCTAACACATGTTTGACAACGTAAGGACCATGCCTCATGGGATTAAACTTTCCTGCCCCCAAGGGTTCTTTAGCTTGATCCCACAAAAGGACCAAATCTCCTTCACTAAACCTCCTCGGACGGACATATTTATCATACTGGACCTTAACGCGACGCTTATTTACTTCTAGAGCCACTAAGGCATCTTGGCACTGCTCATCAAGCTGCTCTAAGTGGACCAAACGTTCCTCCAATGGGGAAGTGTCTGGTAAAAGCTCTATGGCTAGCTTCAATGAAGGGATTTCACATTCAACCGACAAGACAGACTCCACTCCATGTACAAGATGATATGGAGAAAAACCGGTGGCAGTCTTAACCGCGGTTCTATAAGCCCACAAAGCAGGATATAACATGATATGCCAATTGGTTTTGCTTTGTGCGATGGTTCATTAGAGAATGGACTTAAGTGATTTGTTCACTGCTTCAACCTGTCCATTCGCCTGAGGGTAATAAGAAGAGGAATGCTCCTGCTTATACCCTAACTTCGAGGCCAACTCTTCCATCATTCGATTCTGAAAGTGCCTACCATGGTCAGTGACAAGCTCCTTCGGAATACTGAACCGAGTAATGATCTAGTTGAATACGAAATGCGTGGCTATCTCACCGTCGGATTTAACCGTGGGCATAACCTCAACCCATTTCGTGAAATAGTCAGCAACCACTATAATATGATGACGCCCCCCAGCTAAAGCTGGGTTGCAATCCATGAAATCAAGCCCCCACTTAGTGAAGGGACTGGCGGTGATAATCAGATGTAACGGGGCAAGATGTGAGCGCATATTGCATGCAAACGCCTGGCAAGGGTGGCACTTCTAGACCGCATTGACACAATCTTTAAAGATTGACGCTCGGAAATAACCCGCTCTCAAGATTTTTTGGGCTGTAGAAAGCCCAGATAAATGACCACCACACGCCCCTCCGTGGCAATCATTAAGCACAAGCTAAGCCTCCTCATGAGTTAAACAACGACATAAAATGGAATCTACCCCATGGCGGTACAATGTGTTATCCACTATAAGGTAGTTCTTGGATATGTGACGTAACCGTCATCATTCATCCCGTGAAAGGTGAGTATGGAACTTCAATGTTTGTAAATATATGATGATATCCCCACACCATGGGTCGAAAGTTGAGATTAGGAAAATGTGCTCATCGACAAACATATCTTCACAAACTTCTTCCTCCTCCTTGCTTGGGAAATCAAATATAAGCTCCGCAAAAATCAACGATTTTTTCGATTTTGCTGAAACAAACTCGAGATCGAATTCTTACAAGATGACAATCCACTTATTATACTTTCCCCCAACAATCCTTCTAGTGAGGATGAACTAAAATGGATTGACATGGGCTACCACCAAGGTCTGGCGAAGGAGAATGTAGTGTCTCAATCTTTTAACAACATGAACGGTAGCTAAGGTAAGTTTCTCCACATGGGAATAACGGATCTCCTCATCTACAAGGTTTCAGCTCAAATAATATATGACATGCTCATGGAGCTCCTCATCCTCCTGAACCAAAACCATACCAATCGTCTCCATGGACGCGGCCACATAAAGAAAAAATTCACAGCTATAGTCGGGTGGACTAATCACGGGGGCCAATGCTAAGGCTTGTTTAAGTGCATCAAAGGACTCCTAGGCTTGCTCATCCCAGCAAAAGGTAGTGTCCTTCTTCAAAAGATGCATAAAGCCTTTAGTCAAATTGGCAAAGTTAACCACGAATCTCCACAAGAAATTTGCCATGCCTTGCAAACATTGAAGATGTCTAATGTTTCTCGGGGGAGACAATTGAAGTATTGCTTCAACCTTTAAGGGATCGACTCTTATACCCTCCTTGGAGACAATGAACCCTAACAAGTGACCAGGCTTCACGCAAAAGATGCACTTATGAGGATTTAACCTAACCAAGTAATGGTGGCATCTTTCGAACACTAATCTCAAATGGTAGGAATGACGCATCCTCTGACGAGAATGAGCAGCAAGGTCATCCAAAAAGACTTCAATAATCGATTTGAGATCATGGAAAATCAAGGTCATAGCCCACTGAAATGTGGCTCCGGCATTTTTAAGGCTAAAAGGCATCTTTCGATATGCAAAGGTACCCCAAGGACAAATAAATGCAGTTTTATGTTGGTCTTCGGGTTTGATCTGGATCTGATTGTATCCAGAAAATCCATCCATAAAGGAAAATACCTCGCTTCCCACACACTCATCCAAAATTTGATCAATAAATGGTGTGGGAAAATTATCCTTAGGACAGGCACGATTCAAGTCACGAAAATCAGTGCATATACGGATCACTCCCTGCTTCTTATCAACTGAAACGGGGTTTGAAACCCACTCCGTCAAGGGAACGGGATAGATAAAATCGGCATTTAACCGCTTTTCTATCTCAGCCTTAATCACAGGTGCTTTTCTAGGATTCACCGCATGCAAGCGTTGGCGAACAGGCTTTGCACCTAGGTAGGTCTTGATTTCATGTTCGACAATACGAGGGTCGATACCTGGCATTTCCTCATATGACCAAGCAAATATATCACGAAATTCTTTGAACAGCTCGGTATACTCTTGAATCTCAGCATGGGAACAGTCTACCCCAATATAGACATTCTCAATCTTGCTAGGATCGTGAGAGATATTGATAGGGATGGTAGGAGATATATCTGCCATGTTTCCATCAGCCATCGGACCAGGAGAGCTTAATGGAATCACAGGACTACCAATTCTCTCACTAAGAATCTCCCTGAAGTCCTCACACTCCAAAAGGTTAAGCTCAGGAAGAAAATAAGATCTATGATGTAAGTCTTCCCAAGGTGGCTCAACCCCAGACATGGCCTCAATAATAGCTTCATCTGATGGAAAAACATTATCAAGGCAATCATGTGCGTGAGAAGACTCAACTGCCCATGCAGGTAGCACATATGGGTCCTCCTCTTCTGTCTGCAAAGAGGAAGGACTAGGCTCTGCAACACATTCAAGATTCGCTTGATATGCTATCATTGTTGTAGGCAACGACATGTCCATTTCGATAGGCTTACTCGAAGGACTCGGTGTAGGAAGGATCCAAGGATCTTCCCTATGGGTAGTGCGAAAAGACACCGAACTCAATGAAGATGAAGCCCCACCAAAACTAGACCCAATATAAGAACGGGTGCAGGACAACTAAAGGTTCCCATAAGGGATGGATACATGCCAACAGCCACACTCCTAGTTTCCAGGTGAGAATGATCAATAATCGAGATAGAAGCTCCCGATGATGCAATAACACTTGGATTTTTGAATGATGTTTGATCAATCGTAACAATCTTCCCATTAAATGGAAAGCATACAACTCGAAATAGAGAAGAAGCTACGACTTGCATACTATACATCCAATTCTTACCCAGTAATAGATTGTAATCAAGGGGCGCATCAACCACCTCGACCTTGATCACAACGGTCTTCCCTCCCAAACGGACCTTAAGAGAAGGAAGAATACCGTGCGGCTGAAATGATCTACCATCAAAGGCAGTCAACATGGTAGCAGATTTAGACAACTCGGGGGAACCCAAACCCCTCCAACACGACAAAGACATCACGGAAGCAGCAGCGCCTTCGTCAATCACAATGCGTTTGATGGTCATGTTAAGACATTCTACATGAATCAAGAGAGACACATAGTAAGGCAAGCGAGGCTGTAGTCCCGCGGTTTCAAATTTGATGACGGAGGAAGAGTTATCATCGTTAACACCAAGAGCAGAAAGCAAAGCCTTCCTTTGCGAAGGACAACTCTGAAGTATTTCAAGTGTAGACATCGTACAAAGAGTGTGGCCCAAATCCTCGACAATTGAATAGTTTTGGGTGGCTCGGGCATTAGGATTGTGCCCTGAACGCTTTAGGACTCCCTTAGGGATGTAAGGTGCAACTTCAGTTTTATCCGTAGGGTTTTCAATACGCAAAGGACTCCCGGGTGGAGCAGGTTCCTTTCCAAGGTCTGGTTGTGACGACCCATAGTCCTTCACACGAGTCACAACCTTAGTCGCACACACCATGTTGATGCAACCATGACCACTACTGGCTTCCGGTGGATCTTGATCTCCACCAGACCGATCATGGGTCCTCGAGTTCATGTTTTGATTATGGGGTAAAGGATTGGTCAGCACAGCTGGGCCCTGTGCTATGAACCTCAAGGCGTCTTCCATACGAGGGCACAAGTGAGTGAGGTGGTCATCCTTACACAACTTGCAAGGAAACTTAACCTTACGTTTAGACTACTTGTCCCCCCAGCATTGTGGGCATTCTTGTCATTAAAATTGACATTTTCATTCCTATTCCCACCCTTACAAAATTTTTTACCCTTTTTCTTATTCCTTCCAGGTTGCTGGTTACCCTTCTGGTCCAACGATTGCACCGAAATCACACTCGTCATTTGGGTGGGTTGAGACAAAGCTATGGCTTGTCCCGAGGAAGATTGGTTGATAGACAATTGACTCACCTGTTGCACAACCGAATCCACAAGTTTGTTACTTGTACAACCAACAATACCATCGGCATGTGGTCCAGGTTTGACCTTAGGGTCGAAACTAGAACGCAGAGCATCAGGAATGATCTCATATAACAATCCAGATTGAGCATAAATCAAATCCAATTCCTGCGCCCTAAAAATGGCTTGTTCCTCATTCTGGACTCCGGATGTAGAAGCATCCTTCGCTATATAAGGCAGTAACGATTTAAGGAACCACTCGAGGAGAAACTCCGGCGGTACAAAGGCTTTAATCAATCTCTTCCGTCTACGCCACTCTAGGATATGGTCTGAGATATGCGTGGATTTGTCTTGCTGAAATGTCGACAAGAGTTTTGTACCAACATCGTAACGCACTAGTAGCTGGAAGTGATTAAGAAAAGTCATAGCTAGGTCATCGACCAAAACGAATGCCCCCCTAGGTAACTCTATGTACCAATTCGCTGCAGGCCCGGTGAGGGTGCATTGAAACAGCCTTAAATGAATCGAATCATCATGTAAGGAATTAGAAGAGCACCAAAGGTGAAATGTAGTAACATGTTCACTAGGATCTTCTCCTGGTTTGCCCTCGAAATTGGGAATGTCTGAGGGAATATTGTTAGGGACAACCGGCGAAGCCGGGTCATGAGATACCGGATTGTTCGTTAGTCTCGACAAGTTAGGTAAATTTAACATTGCGAGGAAAGGGAGCCTAGGTTGAGCAAGTCGATGCCATGCTCCCTGATAGTTTTGGTTCACATAAGACTGATTACCGTAACCACCATGGCCATTGCCATAGTATCCTCCCCCTGTTTGACCCGTGTAGGGTGGCATGGAAGCACCATAATGTGGTGTACCTTGACTATGTGGAGCTACAAAGCCATAATTCAGGGAGTAAGCGAGTTGTTGATACCTGTACCCATAAGGTGAATAACTCTGTCCATACTGCGGTCCATAATATTGTCCATGAGAAGCTCCATAAGATGTCCCATGAGAAACTCCATAAGTAGGAATATGGGGAACTCCCTGCGATATACCATAGGACATTCCAGAAGTAGGAATATGACTGTCGAGCGAAATTGTTGTCGGTTTAATTCCGTTGCAGTAATTGCCCAACTATTTATTTACTTATCAATCCGGGGTACGTAAACTAACGAAGCACGTGC
>LPNX010047248.1:302334-398705 GCA_001517045.1 Pseudotsuga menziesii
GACCTCCTGAGACAACAGGAGATACTTGACTCTGAGACACGACTATGCGAGTAGCAGCAGTACGAACATGACTAGTAGCAACATTCCAACCCAAAGGGCCACGTGAATGAGGGGGAGGAATAACATTCAAAGAACTAGGAATAGAGGACAAAGGGACATGTGAAGTGATGTAAGTGGTATTCCCTATAGTCACTCGTCTTGGTTTTGGTATCCGAATAGTACTACTAACACCAAGTCTAGGATGAACATGTGATGTAGCCTCCACTGTCGGGATGGAGGGTGCAATGTGACTCATGTTCCCAAATCTCTCCACATGGAAAGGAATAGGAGTGCCCCCAGGCGTAGTGTTAGGTTCAAATTCCGACTCAGCATGCTGTGTCGTATCATGTGCAGGGATACCAGACATGCCATAACTAACAAAACTAGTGCTTGCAGGTTCATGATGAGTCTCGTCGCCCGGAAACCAATACTGACAACCTGTGAATGAGGGATCATACCCAGAGTGTGTAGGTATATCAGGTGAAGGATCATATACAGGAATAGGATCTTCTTCCCCAACCTCGTGAGGTGGAGAGACAACTCAGGAATTTCATTTTCATGATCTCCCATCATGTGTGAATCAATGTGAGAAGTAGTCCACCTGGACTATATGTTTCTCTCTCCCAGAGGAGGAGGAGATGTAGAAGGTAGAAGTCTTGCTAAACGACGAGAACGACGAAGCACCGCACCTGAATCCACAATGACTCAAAAAATGGAAAAGACTCTTCTAACTACGCAAACCCTAAGCAAGCTAGTGTGCACAGACCATACACCTATATAATCGAAAGCTAATCACAAGCAAACAAGGGTAGGATATGTGAGCTCCCAAATGAAGCAGGTATGTCTCACCTAGGAGAGGCTTGAGACTCCCATACACAACAAGCGGAGGTTCGTAACCAATTATTGTGGCCCTCAGCTTCAACGCATATAGCGACTGTGCTGTATGACCCCAACCTGGCCGAGACACCTGTAGAATAACCCTTGCAAACTACCCCCTCAATAACCTAGGTAAGGAAACTAAGGTCACCTCAATATAATCAATACTCAGGCGGACAGTCGCAAGCAGGATTGACCGTATGGGAAGGGTAGCAAAGCCTGAAACTCTCGAAAGAGCCCCCAAATACGAATACAATCCTGGAAATATCTTCGGTGCTATTCAGTTATGACTGGGGGTCATCCCAATCATTAACTACTCACACTGCCTCGTGCTTAACTCCCTTGTAAGAGGAAGATCCTGAGAAACACTAATTATACCTAGGAATTTCACACTCTCACCTGGACAGACACATATATTTTTTGTTTAGTGGTCTTGGAGAATTGACTCACAATGAACTATTCTAAGACCCTAAAACCTAATCTTGTTAGTGTACCCTATAAAAGAAAATAGTGTAATCCATTTTGATTAAGCGTTGATTTTACTTGGCTTATTACTCAAAAAGGTAGATGATCATGCAACCAATGGTGTTATGACGCAACATGACATAAAATGCACACCTAACAATCAATGCAAATGCATTGTGTTGAATGAAAAACAGGGCATGCTACTACGTGAAATGCAAAATTTTCTTCAAATGACAAATGTAAGCATTCCTATATGAAATCCTGACTAATACTTCTCTAAGCAAACCTAGTGCAAGTACCATGCAAAATGCAAAGTGCAATGATGCATAATGATGCAAAGAAGCAAATCTTTTTGGATTTTTTGAATAAAAATGAGACAATAAAGCAAAAGAATGACTCTACCACCCCCAGACTCTACAAGCACTATCAAACAACACCCACGCAAAGCACTAAGGTAAAAGAGACCTAATACACTAATCCCAAAACAAAAAATCGAAAATGCAATGACAATAACATTCTTAAAAAAAATTTACCCTAAAAGGCGTCTTTGGTCAGAAATAGAGGTGTATACAAACTCTAGAAGCATCTAAGGAGACTCAACAATCATCAAAACTCACCCAGCAACACTCAATCTTCCTCTAAAAGGCAAAACTCAGGGCATATGTGACTGTGTGCTGAAAACCTGCATATATATGCGGGTATCTCAGTCAAAACCGTGTGTACACACGACTGTGAGGCAAAACTCGCGTACAGGAAGAAAAAGAGATAAAAATGAAGGCAAACAGATAAGCTGAGACAAAATTGACTCCTATCAGACACTACCAGGCAAACATGCCCCTATACCCGACTCAGAAACAGAGAAATCAAAGAAATTCAAGAGCATTGAATGCCGATAAAAACCCCCAAAGGAAAAATGACTAGGACCTCCCCAACGGAGTCGCCAATTCTGTTACGGAGAGAAATTCCTATGGCTTGGGGTACCACAACAGATAGATTAACTCCATAAATCAATCCTTCCCTATATGCAAGAGAAACCAAACATCTAACACTAAAGGATCTCGATTCGTACCTTATTCCGGACGGTTGATGTAGATCCTCGTTGAGCTTTTCCACTCTCTCTTGTATTAGTAATTTGCTTCCTCAACATTCAACAAACAAGACAAACATGCTATATATAATTGTGTTAGACCTACTCTAGCATATATAATCAATAACATATAAGCATCTACAAGCATCCATGGATCAAATACTCATTTAAATACACATTATTGGACAGGAAAAGATATTTCTATTGATATTAAACAGAGATTACAATAGTGACAACCTCTGTCGGCACGTTTGCGAATCGGAGAAACTGAGTCCCCCACTTGGGCCTCCACCACTTCAATATCCATCTCTCGATAGCAAGCTCACAAGCAAAAGGCAAGCTTGGGAAGAACACAAAGTGCTCCAAGGGACAAAGGGATGTGGACTCAAGTATAAGCTCCGGCAACAATGGACTATAGTTTTCTTGCTCTTCAATTCATCCCCCTTCAATGTATCCAAAGGGTTCCTTATATAGCTCTTCAATGGGTAATGGAAGGTCGAATCCGAGCGATCTCAAGGCATATGGAAGGCCAAGAGACAAGTGACTCGGATCCACATCAAGGAAAACTCCAAAATCATATGGCCTTTTGCACAAATCTTGATGTACGCAGGTTTAAGGGTCAAATCAACGTATATACACGAGAAAGGGATTAAAAGTCGTGTATGGCAATTATTGCATGTTTTTAGGGATGATCTTGGAAACATCAAAGGTACAAAAATGGTCCATGGGGTCTAAAGAGTCTGCAGAGGGACAAGGAAGGCCATAAAAGTGTGATCCACCATGTGTGGTAAAATCAGTTATAACAGGACTATAAATATTTAAACTTGAAAATTTCTCTGATTTCTTAACTTTGTTGTCAACTATTGAACTATTACCATCAGCATTGTTGCCAATAATATCTGAAAATACATTTTTGCCAATTCGTGTACAACATGAGACTGAAAAAGAGAGTGAAAAGAGATACCTTTGCTTTTAGTAATCATACAAAACTTGGACTGTGTTATGCATCTTCCATGAGCTAATAACACATAGTCAACTAATAAGCTTTAAAAGCATAAGAAAAAGTGAAGCAAAACTGTAAGGCATGCTAAATAACATGTAAATAACGAGCACATAAAAATTAAGTGTGAATTAAGTCTAAGTATCCCACTGCTTGTTCTATATTTTGGAAATGCATATTCATACCTCAGGCTTTACATTCATCTTCAATATAGAATTGATTAGTAGGTCCAAAAATTTATAGTTAGGGACATCATATTTTCCAATAAATTTGCATAAAGCTTGAACAAGTCCTTCAAGACCTAGTAGATCATAGCTGCAAAAATAGAAACAAGTACCCTTAGTTCAAACATTCTTTGGATTTGTGCTCAATAAATCCCACATAAACAATATAAATCCATAGCTCACTTGCCCTACATTAAAAATACATTTCTAGCTACATAATTTTAATTTATATAAATCAATGCATTATAAAACCAAAAGTGAAGGCCCATAACCAAGAAATAAATAACACCCAGCCCCTGATACCAACAACTGAATTGGACCAGATAGAGACAAATTATTTTGAGAAGAATTGGAGTCTGCAATAGGATATGTAATACATAAAAAGAATACTATAATTTAAACACGGAACACAACAGATCTGAATGGGATGACCCAAAAGTTACAATCAAGCTACTACAACCAACAATATACATATTTTGATCAGATGTTAAAAATATTTGAAGCTACACAATACAGCATTTTCATTTTCTAGAATTAAATCCCTTCGCCTAACAGTGCCAAGAATTTGTAGAATTCTTCTTAGAATAATGATTCAGCTAAAGTTGTGAGATGGCAAAAAAATATTCGTAACTAGGGATACATTTCCAAAACCATATAGAACATGTCCTGGCATGGGAATATTGACTGAATCATTCCCAGTGTTGCCTACAAAGGAATTTAGTGAGAGGTTAATTTTTTTGAAAAAATGGAAATACTGAATGAAAAACAATTGGGAGCACTTCCCAAGAAAAATAGTACTTAACCAACACACTAGTTGTTACAGCAATAAGAACCAGAGGGTTAAAAAATTACAGACAAAAATAAAATAATTCGATCTGCTACTAATATTCTGGCAATTATTTGAAGATAAAATTCAAAAAACCATTAGCTAGAGAGCTATCATATAGACTATGACTAATGGACTAATGTGTCCATTATCTATGTGAAAAAACTATTTAAAATGAATGTAATATATTTCATGATATAATTCTATCATGAATTGATGTTGTTACTCAATTGAGTACCATTTGGGAGATGTCTTCCTCCATCTTTTCATCAATCTTTTAGGAATTGCAAGTGCATCCCAACTTAGGTGAAACTATCCCCAACACTTTGTTTTTTCCTCTTTATTTTTGTTACTATCAATATTTGCAGTTCTGGTTGTGTCCATTTTGGTTACATGGACATTGAAGGATCTATCAGAGCAGGTTTTTAATCTATTTGGTAGAAAAATGTCAATTGTAGACGCTATAAATTTCTATTGTAAAGTCAAATTGAGATGATCTTTTTCTTGTTGGAAACTAGTGTAAGAAGTTGAAATTGAGATTTCACTTCTTTTATTAGGAAGTAGATTCATAAGGATTTAAAACAAGGGATGTTGTAAGGGTTTTCATGAAGCAACATTCAATTAGGCTAAGAGATCAAATGACTTTTTTTGCTATTTGGAACATAATTCAGATCTAATTGCACACACAATATTAGCTTCATATTCGCACTGAAAAGTGAGACATTTAATTCAAGCTCATAAAAAAACCTCTTCTCCAAGCTTCTATACATTTAAGTGCATGCAAATGTTTTATCTAGCAAAGGATGAAAGCAACGTAGAAAGAAGAAGACACATAGTTGAGCCCCTGCCAGTTGTTATGTTTATAGCTTGTGTTTTCTGTCTTTGAATCTGTGACATTCAATCCGTTGTCCATTTTTTGCTCCATGTACTAATATTTTTTTTCCAATAGAATTACAAAAAACATATTTCACAAAAAAAACAAAGAAACTAGAACAGAAGCAAGAAAGAAGAATAATGGTCCACATAAGATTGTTGGAATATGGCAATTTAATAGCGGACCCTATCAAAGAAGCCAATCAATATAGTGTCAGCCACATCATCCAAGTTCTGTATCCATGCTAACTTAACATCAAATGAAAATCAAAACATATTTGATATAGTTGTAGATTGAAATTAGCAAAGCACACAACCCTACTCAATTTGATAGGAACCCAATTCAAGCAAAATCCACACAAACCCATTTAATACCAATGCAAGCACACAACCCTAACCAATTTTAATACAAATGCAAATCTAGCACATAGACCCATACACAGTTCATATAATTATGGAAGTATTGCAACATGCTTTCTAACACTTTGACTGCCAAACATCCAGCACTTATTAAGAGGTGGAAAATCCTGCCACAGTTATGGCATGTGACCTTCTGTGTGAACAATAAGATGTAACTTGGAAAGCAATAACAAACACTTTCATTGAGAGGCCTACAAAACTTTTGAAATTAGCTTTTCTATAACTCTTGCTAGAATGAGATCATGTATGCTCTAATTCTCTTGCAAGGAAAGTGCAGCATGGACTTCGTGCAAAAATAGGAAAAAGAGAATTAATGACCTTGCTTGTAGAATTTTTGGCAAAACAAAACATGCCATCAAGTGAATACTTGTTAAAACATACCTGAGTAGTCGTTGGCAGATGAGACAAAGTAAAGTGGCCTTGAGGATGATCCATTCTGTAGGCCTGATGATCATCAAGCCTGGCTGATATTTACAACTGATGTTACTGCTACTATTATTTATATGTACATATGTTATTTACTACTATTGATATTCCATTTAAAAAATCATTTAGAAAACACATGTCAAGAAACACACATTAAGTAATAGTCCATTTAAGTATTGAAGTAGCGAAAGAAAGTATATGAAAACTCTAACAAGGGCATGGCCACCAAAATTTTTCAAACAAAAACTTATTTCATCCTTTTAAAAGTAATATTAAACATAATTGTTGACCTATCCAACAGTTCAAGAACCCTCAAGAACCATGATTCAAGAACGCATAAAGAAATATCTGGCGATCGATAACTTCACATTGAGTTATCCCAAATGTTCGGCATATGAACCATTCACCGCACCTGGAGATAGCAGAAATTAAAATGAGTATGAAATTGATACAAAAGAATCAACGATTATACAAAAAACAATACTTTATAAATAAGCTATAAGATAGTAGTACAAAATATAAGAGAAATTATAATGGTTTGAAAACTTCACCCTATTTAAATTTTTAATGAAATCCTCAAAAATTGTGGTTGCTTTCTTCTAACTTGTATGTGTCATTATTGATATTGTATGATAGGTTTTTCGTTGCTATAATAGATTCAAGTTGTATGAATAGGTGATATGTCGAATCATACTTGTACATGTGTTGCCCCTTTATTCTATTGTACCAACAACATTGAAGCTCAACACCTTTAGGCCTATCCAAAAGATCAATGTCATTGTGGTAATCAAACACCCTATTACCAACCTTATTTCTTATTCTTTGAAATATTCCAATGTACCAAGTCCCACAAGAAATGCCATGCTTTATACTTTGAGATACACCTTTTCTTGTAGTACGTTCAGCTACAGCTATAGACTCGCTCTCAAACAACACCACACAATCTCATCCAGTTCTAAAACCAATTGCAACACCCTTTTTTGGGGCCCTCTCATCTCTCCTGAAGTATACTCCATTCCTCACTTTAGTCAATCTATCTTTCGATATTGTCAGATTTCTATTCAACTGACTAACCAAACAATATTTGTACATGTCCTTTCCATTGAGCTCCACCACTGGTTTGGTAGCTATGTTTACATTTTCATCAATGAAATCTAAAATTCCATCCAACTCGTGCCTTCACTCACTTTCCATCGTTTACAATTCACTATCATTGAGTACCATAAAAGACGAAGATTGGAATATGGATGTGGAATGACCCGGTGGAGAGTTATCAACTACTTCATCCACATCTTCGAATGTTGGAACATTGTGATCCTCTATCCATGGTTTAAACCACCAAGAATCTTCTGTGTGTCTTTTAGGTTGCATGCCAAGACCTACTAAAATTCCATGTGCATCCTTCAATCCTATCTTGAGAGTTTCTATAATTTTATTATCTGTGGATATTGAATCATATTGTGACAAGACATCACCTTCCTCTATTGTTTTTTGATAAAATTTATTCCAGATACTCATTTGTTTCTTATGAGATTTATTGAAACGAAGCCCTTGGGGATTCAATTCTTCTTCAACAACTCTATTAAGGGTTCCAATAGCATGAAGTAAGTCAGTGAAATCATATTCCCTTTCTACTCCAACCATACCACTGACTTTGCTAAAGAATTTCTCACATACATCTGACCCAATCAGGTGCAATGCACATGGCAAGTTAGAGTATTGATCACGAAATAATCTCATCAACATAAACGCAAAGTGGCAAGAAATTTTCACATCTTGATATGCCTCTCTGCTAATGAAATTAATGTTTCCATTAGTATTTGCTTGTTCTGTGACCCAACATAGCCATCACATGAAGAAATGATGGGCTCTTGACGAATTTCGCACTCCTTCCTAAAGAGTCAAACTAGGAGACAAAAAAATATCAATATAGTCATAAGAGATTGCTAGATAGGTCTCTGTACCTGATGTCCTCTCTGTCCTACCACCTGTACTTCTCATTTCCTTCAAGCACCTATGGACATGCCTTAAAGCAATGCGTTGTGCTGAAGCCCAATTTTGGTGATCAATCCTCTCTATATCCTCAATTTTAAGATTGTGGTCATCCACTTTAAAATTGTTATAAACCATTCTTACATGGTTAAAACTAATCAACTCTTCTCCAACAATCAAATCTCGTCGACCACTAAACAAAGGATTCACTAGCGTTTTTCCATTAAGGATGTAATCCTGTTACTTTAAATCCATCATACAACCCAGTTAGCCTCCACCCTTCCCAGGGAATTTGATATCTCATGCCTGTTGTTGAGTAATAATCCTTCAACATAAGCATTCTTCTCCTACTATCCCCATTTGAGGAATGACCAATAATAGGTCCTAAAAAAGGTTCCACATGTTTCTTCCATAGGTATTCTATTTTTTCCCATTGTTGATGGACAAAATTTGCAACAAACCTATTGCACGTTGGATGAACAACCACAACCAAATGAGGAAGCTTCTCATGTAAAGGGTTTGCAATAATAACACGTGAATAATGGCCAATCATACAATTCTTGAAGGCATCTATAATAATCTCATAGCCTGCAGCGCCCTCACCAACTGTCACCAAGAAATGTGATTGGAACTTATGTTCTTCTTTCTTACCACAAAAACCCACCAATGTATCACTTTTTGCTAACCACCTGACATATTTTTTCACAACAGTTTCATCTTCAGCAAGGCATATGGGAATTGGGCCCTCTATACCATGTTTGGATTTATATGAAGCATAAACTTTTCCAATTGTCTCAATAATGTACTCTTGCTCCCCTGGGATATATGTCAATGATTTTCTAACTTGCCTTAAAGTCGTAGATATCGAAGGGCCATCCATATTCAAGCTAATAAAGTTATGTATTCTAGGACCTCCCCATAACTTAATCATCTCATAAATTGATTGAGTGGATGCACTATACCTTATCTCTGACTTTGAACAAACTAGGTTGTGGAATATATCTTGAACAAATTCCCAAACTGCATCTTTACCTTGTAATTTTCCTTGCTTATGAGCCTCACACACATCCTTTCAAAACCTGAACACATCCTTCCTTCCTGCAGATTCGAACAACTTTTCCCTTAGAGACCTTATTCTAATAGACAGTGTAGCAACCTTTGTCCTCTCCCATCAAAGAGATCGCATTGTTAACCTATGTGTAGCATTTGTGTTTCTTGCAACAATTTTGAGTTCAATTTGAGTCAAATGGTCCAACCTTCTCCCTTTCCTTGTATCTCTCCCATGTCCTTTGATGTTGCTCCTTGATTCGCAATATAAACACATTCGAAATTCATCACAATTAGGTATCATCTTACAAAAATCGCATGTCAATGAATCAAAAGGTATTCATGTTTCATAAACCCTCTTGCAATGAATATGTCTGTATGTACCGTTAATACGACATTCAGTACCATAATAACATAGTGTTCTCCTGGTATGTTTCTCTATGGCCCACATTTTTCCACCACGTTGGTCATCCATTAGAACCTTTGTGTCCAATCTCTCCCCTCTTCTATCAATATAGGGATCCCAATACCCCCAACATAATAATATCGGGGGAGGAATTTGTCCTAGAATAATATAAAAAAAACACATTGGTTAATGATATACTAGCTGCTACTAACAAGTAATAACAAATAAATTAATGTGCATATTCAAATCCAAATTAAATTAAAACTTGGGTAATTAACACACCTGAAGTAGAATCCTGTGAACTTGTAGAAACCCCATGTAATGGTGATGGTAGTGATGGGATCAAGAACTTAGTCAAAATTTGTTGGGACTTTTCATTGCTAGGATTCTTTGGTCTCTCAATTGTTCCACTCCTCAACACAATTGTATCATGTGAACCCTCATCTGTAGTAGTAGTAGTAGTGTGCTTCTTTCACTTCAGGTGTTCATTTAGAGAACTGATAATATTACCACTTGCCGGCACCAAAGAGAACCATCTATTGCATCCTGTACATTCCACTCTTACTTTTTCTTGTCCTCGTAGTTTGCAAGTGTTGCTTCCACCACCTTGAACAAATCAGACTCTTGCGTTTGGTTGAAATCATGTAGAAGTTTGATTGCTTGATCAATCTCAAGTTGATCTCTAGCCATTGTTGTCGTCTCTTCTCTATTACATGAAGGAATTTCATTAATTCCCAACATTGAAATGTGACGTTGATGGGACCTTGTTTTCGTATGATTGTTTTTGAAGTTATGAACTGTTCACGCGGCCAAGGATACTTCCCCCATTCCATAATCAATGCCACAAATTTCACAACGGATATTTATATTAGGTTTTCTATTTTCTGAATATACCTTGAGTGTTAGCTTCTACTTGACAAACTCTTACGTTAAACCATTGACTTTATGTTCCCAAGATGCCAATACATTAGGATCAACCAATACAACTTGTTCCACTGACTCAGACACATGATCAACTCTTGGTTGTTTATGCATAGGTTCCTCCACATTCCCTTCAATGTTTTTAGAGATTGGCATTCCTTCCATTACATGTGATTGCAATGTTTCAACAACCAACGTGCCTACTTTCCTCTTAATGTCTACATTTGTTGTTGTAGGTTTCCTTTTTTGCTCTTGCTTTGTATTTAAAGGAATTCCAATTAGGCCAATAAAATCAAAAGGATATTCATTGATTTCATCGTCCACTATTTCACAACGAATATCATCATATGTACAACCTTTTCGACACTGGACTGTGCCAAGGGCACAATTCTCTTCACCAATATAAATTGTGAAGTCCACAACATCACTTGGATCCATCTGCATTTCCATCCATGTGTACCATTTAGTTGGTTAAGAAACACCTAAAATTATACCAATTTTTTCACAAGTTTTGATATATTATGGCTACGAAATGAGGTGATTGCATCCATAAATAAATGAAAAAAATATATATTCACGTTTACACATCCATATTAGTTCATTAATAAAACAAATAGCTAGGAAGAAAGGTATGAAATTTAAATTCAAATCTCTAAAAAGGATGAAGAAATCTTATTATCGAGATGAAACACCTTGAAACAAAATGTATTATCAGTGGCTTATCCAAATATCCCTCCCCAATCTGATGAGTCATCTTCAACGTACATGCAAAATATCAAAAGATGATCAAAACAAGAGATGAAAAAACATAGAAACTTTGGTAGTGGCATAAAACATTTCCCTAGAGACAAATCAGTTAATGGCATAAAATATTCAGTGTTTGCTTGCAATTTCAAAGGAAAATATAGACGTGCAAGAAGTTGTTGTGGAGGTTGCTATAAATTCTAATGATGTGATGATTTGGTACCACCTAAGTGGGTATCCCATCGTACATACATTAGATATGTTGATGATAATCTCACCAAGATGACCTTGAGGTATATGGGAGTTAAATGAACATCACGCTAGCAACACCAATCCTACTATCATAACTACATTTTAACACCTTGTTCCATGACTTGAGCATGGATTTATTATCAGCCATGCTATTTATCTAACTTCATGTGCAAGTGGTTGTAGTTGTGTCAAGCACTAGGTGTCACGTCCCCAAGCCTCCGACCGGCGAAGAGGACGCGACTACAAGCTTCTTGGCGAACTTCCTTAAGTATGAATCCAGCCACTGGTGAAACTCTTCTCTCGTAGGATGCCAACAGAACATTGACTCCCAGTCGTTTAAACCGGCAACGGAACCATTTGTTGATTGCATGGGCAGACCCGGGTTTACTATAATTAATCAACAACACCCCAAACTCACTGGCCCTTTCGGCAACAGACCGCGAAGCGATCTGAAGTCTCACCCGAAGTGAATCTAATGGGTTGGCCAAGACTCAAGTGTCTTGGACCAGGTTCTGCGCATCCTACTTCTTTTCTCTTACTCCGGTGAATCCCAAGGTCAGCTATCTCTGCGCATCGCACGTCCTCGTCTACTCGCAGCACTTTTAGCCGCGCGATCCTTATCCACGCGCAAGTCGCACGGTTTCCTCCCTCGTCGCACAACTTCCTCTTACTCACAATATCTCCAACCTTATCGCACTTCTGCGCACCGCAGGACACCCAACCTCTCCTCAACGCTAAGCCCTCAGCTCGCAGTATCGCGCACCACAGCTCCTCTGCCGGTGCGATATCGCCTCCCTGCGATATCTTACCACTACGACTGTGCACTCTTAGCGTTGACTGTGTCGATGTGTGAAGCTCTACTTCCCAGAAGTTATATTGTGATTAAATGGTCATTAGAAACAGACGTAAAGGAGTCTTTAAGCGGCTTACTAAAATACTTCACTTATCTCTATCTTCTTGCATTATTATGAACTGAACAATACATACATTCACTTACTGCAACTAACATCATATGCACAGCAACCAGTAACAATAAGCAAGTACAATCACATTCATGCAACACATAACACGCAGATTTAACGTGGTTCACCCCCAGGATGGGAGCTACGCCCACCAAACTGTGCTTCTATTATATATCTTGAGGGAAGTTAGCACAGTCTGTTGCACCGCATATGCAGCGCGAGATCTCTTCTAGATCTCTAGCCTATTTCTATCTCTATATTGCCTTTCTTTCAATATATCCTTCCCTCTCTTCCTCTCTGTGGATGGTTACATACAGACTCAAATGACTCACAGACAAGCTAAGTGTCTGGATCGTTACAACACAGTCTGTCTGACTGAATCCAGAGTCTACAAAAATAATCAACTGACCAACTAACGACTCAATCCTATGAATCAACCAACCAACCCACCAACCCTTTACAATACAAAATACAAGCTTTTATAGGCGGCCCGAAGGTCTCGCCATTACAACACTGTGGGCCTGTCCCAACAGTAAACCCAAACCCTAAATAGTGACAGTCGGTCCTCTCTGTCCTTGAGGTAGCCGCTTCCCGTCACACCACAGCTCTCTGCAGTCTTCCATGCTTCCCGACACTGACCATGGGTACTATGCACCGCTTCTCTTTCTGTCCTTCGCCTTCAATGCTTGAGCCTCGTTGCTCCTTCTTCTTTATGAGGTTCGCTGAGCCCTCCTGTCTTCCGCCGCTGCCTTCAATGCAGTGGTTGAGCTTTCTTCTCTCGGCCGCTCGGGTACCGTTGCCTTCTTGACTTTTCTATCCCAAAAGTCATGGTTTCTGACTCTGCTCTCCAGCTGGAAACGTGCTACGGCGTCGTAGCTCTGCCCTGTCTTCTTTCCGCCAAAACTAGCAGCTTCTTCTGTAGCTGCGGGACCCTACTCCAATAGTCCCCTAACACTTACTTGTGGCTCGTCCTCGAGCCACCTGCAATAGGCTTCTCCTGCTGCAACTTATCCTTCGCCTCCTGCGAAGTGCGCTGTAACCTGCCTTGAAGTCCTGCGACTTCATTCTTCATCTCCTCGGCACGTTCTCTTGGAATTTCGGTCACTTAGTTCGCTGGGCTCTCCTATCCTTTCTGCCCATAGTCACGGTGTCGCTCTCTTCGCTCTTTCTTCTGTATGAGCGCTCTAGTGTTTGAGAAGTGTTCCACAGATATCCTTTCCTTTTTATCTGGGTTAGAATTTTTATCACAAGGAAAATCTGTATCTTCCAGGCTTCTCAAACATTTCCTTCCATCTAGAGCCTCGAGGATGGAGAAGAAGCAACCCACAGACTCCGCTCCGAGAACAAGGCTTTGTCCTCGTTCTGGAAGTCTCCCCTCCGCTGGGTTTGCAGTCTTCTTCCACTTCTCTTCTCTTCGATGTGGGCCAGATCTGCATGCTGCCTCTGACCCTCAGGTTTCTGTTTCAGTACCTTCACCATGTTTCGTGCTTTTCTTAGCTGATCAGATAGGTCAGTGACCTTCTCCCGTTGCTTTCTTTTTCTCATTTTCACCTTCCTTCTAGTGGGAGATTTCTTCTCATCAGTCTTCTGCTCTGCTTTCTTATCTTCAGTGATCGGCTCGACGTTCTTCTTCTCCTTAACAGAGATTTTAGTGACAACTTCTACTTCTGGCGCTTGAGTCTTCATCCTTAGCGACTGTCTAACTTGTGTTGTCTCTCGTTTCACAACCTTGGGTGGCATCGTCATGGAGAACGCACGGCCAGTACGTTCTTTCTAAACTTTACTTCTATAGGTTCGGCCTTAGTCAGAATTCGCTTGGCTCAATACTCTAGGCGTGCAGTGGCTTCGAACTTTGGAAGTCACTGTACTCTGCAACTTAATTGGCTCTGCACAGGGGAAACTTAGCACTGCCTTGCATGGCTCTCGAGATTTGGCAATTGTACCCTTCCTACTTGAAGGATGATTGCTTTTATGCCGAAGGCATACTACCGGACGCAACGGTCCTCCTGGGTCAACCCCGTTGGTCATCATAATTACTTGGACGAGACTCTACCCGTCATTCTGATCTGTCATAATTGCTGAGATCTGATCACGAGTCCCTCAAAGCGTGCATATCCAGGCACCGGTGTCGTCGGAGATTTTCCAAATCGGGAAAAATTTATTAAACTGCTGCCAAATCTACGGTAGGGGATACCGGTCATTTCTTCATTAACTACCTGTCAGATAGTGACTTGACTAGCCCACTGTCGGTTGCAAACTGGGTACGTGGCAGGGGGAAACATCTTACTGCTGCGATGCAACTCCGCATCACCTGCGCAAACAAACAGTGTTAAAAAAAAAACTCTGCATCACATTTTTTTTATTTTTTTTTGGGTGTAGACTCATTCCCGGTGCGATGCCTCCTTTCAACTACACTGGACAGCTGCACCTTCATAAACTGTTCATGCTAGGGCTGAGAGGTGGGGAGGCTGTCACTATAGATTTTCAGCCTACTTCCATTAATCCATGTGGGTAAGAGCTCTCCATTCAGCTGGCTGAGCTGAACGACACCTCCTTCTATGACTCGTTGGATCTGGTATGGCCCCAGCCAATGCGTCTTAAACTTCCCTGGGAACTTGATGAACTTACTGTCATAAAGGAGCACCAGGTCTCCGGTCTGGAAAGTCTTGTTCTTAATGTGTCTGTCATGCCAAGATTTTTCTCGGGCCTTCTGCACTCTCTGATGGAATCCAGCGATGAACCGGTCTTCTTCTAAGGCAAGCAGTTGTGCTAACCTTGCTTCGGCTGTGTCTGTATCGGTCATTCCAGTAATCTGAGCGATTCTTAAAATGGGGAGAATATACTCCATAGGCATAACAGCCTCTTGTCCATATACTAAGCTGAAAGGTGTGTGTCCCGTAAGTTTCTTGCATGTGGTTCTATATGCCCATAAGACAGCGTTAACTCTGAGGTCCCAATCATTCCTCTGGCTATTACAGATCTTAGTGAGAGCATTTTCTAAAATATTATTGAAGGCCTCCACTGTACCATTAGCCTGCGGGTGGTAGGGAGTTCTCTTATGGTGCTGGATCTGGAATTCTTCTGTTAATGCCTCACTAGTGATGTTCAAGAAATGTGTGCCTTGGTCACTCATCAAAATTACTGGGCATCCAAACCTGCAGATGATGTTTTCAAAAAGGAACTGTGCAGCTGTAGCAGCATCACAATTTCTTACTGCCTTGGCCTCTGCCCATCTGGTGAGGTATTCTATTCCAGTGATAATGTATCTCGCACCAGTGCGCTTTCCTGGTGGGTTGATAGGACCCACGAAATCTATAGCCCATTTGTCAAATGCGCGCAGCGTGACCTGCGGTCGCAGCGGCATTTCATCGCGTCGCGAGGGTTTTCCTACCCTTTGGCAGATATCGCAGCATCTGCAGAAGTCCTTAGTGTCTTTATGCAGTGTAGGCCACCACAAGCCTACCTCTAAGATTTTCTGCGCAGTCGGTTTTCCAACGAAATGACCTCCTGCGGTTCCTGAATGAGCCTCTTTGATAATAGCATCTTTTTCATGCGGCATTACACATCTGCGTAGGACTTCATCCGGACCTAACTTGTATAGGCATCCTGCAATGAGGGTGAAGTCTGCTGCCTTAACAACCAACTGTTTCTTTTGCTGCTTAGTAAGCTCATCAGGTGCTACTCCTGTGGTGAGGAATTGAATAATGTCGGCATAGTACTCATCTGCAATCTGTATGGAAAACAATGGCGCATCTGGCAAATTGTCTTCTAGGTTACTGGGCTCTTCTCCTGAGTCTAACCGCGACAGATGATCCGGTCCTGCATTCAGTCTTCCTGGTTTCACAATGATTTCAAAATCATACTCCTGGAAGAGGAGTAACCATCTGCAGATTCTTCCCCCTAACACTGGTTTATTGACTAGGTACTTCAATGCGGAATGGTCAGTAAACATTTTAAACGAGGCGCCCAATAGATAGTGCCTAAACTTCTGCAGCGCATATACCATAGCTAAGCCCTCCCTTTCTGTGGTGGTGTAGTTCTTCTCCGCTGTGGATAGCTTTCGGCTGGAATATGCGATGGGATGGTCAAGATCCCCTTCTTCTGGCTGGGTCAAGACGACTCCTAATGCGATGCCAGATGCATCCACATGTACATGGAAAGGCTTAGTCCAATCCGGAAATACTAGGATGGGTGCTGTAACCATCTTCTCCTTAAGTATGTCTAGACTCTGCTGGCATTCCTCGTTCCATAGGAATTTTACATCCTTCTTGAGCAATTTCTCCATCGGCGCTGTAATCTTTGCGTAGCCCTTGATGAACTTTCTGTAGTACCCGGTATGACCAAGTACTGTCCTCAGTTGCTTGACTGAGTTAGGTGCTGGAAGGTTTACAATGATAGCGATCTTGGCGGTGTCTACCATCAAGCCTTGTCTGCCAACAATGTCACCCAACAAGATACCAAATGGTGCACAAAATATACATTTTTTCAAGTTTAGAGAGATCTGGTACTACCTACATTTCTCTAACATCAGTCTTAGATCGCCTATGTGCTTATTGATTAACCCAAATACAGTCCAGTCATCGAAATATACTTCTAAGAACTTATGAATGTGTTCTTTAAATACAGCAACTACTACTCTAGAAAATATAGCTGGTGCATTCTTAAGACCAAAGGGCATTACCGTATACTGGAACGAGCCCCATTATGTTGCAAAGGTGGTCTTGGATCGATCTTTTGGATGTATTCTGATCTGATGGTAGCCTAAAAACCCATCGATGAAGGAGTAGACCTCTTGTCCTCCCACGTTGTCTAATACTTCATCAGTGAACAGTCTTGGAAATGGATCATGAAGTGATGCATCGTTGAGCTTTCGCAGATCAACACAGATCCTGATGTCCCCTTTTGTTTTCTTCTCTTGCACTACCATAGGGCTAACCCATTCGCTCTCCTCTACTTGCTCAATGATGCCTGCTGCTAGCATTTTATCAATTTTGTCCTTCACTTTTTCTTTGTAGCGCGGATTCAATCTGTATGGGCGCTGCTTAACTGGTCTAGCATCCTCCTTTAATGGTATCCTCATGACTCCCAGGTCTCCAACTATTCCCTTCATCTCTGTGAACTTGGTGGGGAATAGGTCCTGATAGTCATGTAGCATATCTGCAATCTGTCCAACTGTTTCATCATTCCAGTAGTCTCCAATAGAGGCAAACTTAGGTTCTGCGTCTGTGCCAATATTGATCTTTTTAATCTTGATGGGCTCGGTGATCGCTGGAATCTCTAACTGTGGTCCCTCCACTTCGCGAGTGCCTTCTGATTCTGGAATGTTGGTGTTGCGAGGGTCCTCATCCGCCTCCTCTGATTCTCATGTAAAATTATAGCATTCCAACGCCTCTTCTAGCTGGATAGTCCACTCAGGTTGGACTGGTACTGAGATGGTGCGATCCTCAAAAATCTTTGTCTTGATTATGTCTAGGGCTGAAGCAACACTTGGATGTTCTGACTCAAATGCAAAGGTGAGTAGGAAGCTGTCTGTCATAAGCGGCCATGTGGTTGTTCCTTTGCGCAGCTCGGTCTCTGTATACCAGTTCCTTGGAACTGTGTCCAATGTGTGAATGAATATGTGAACCCATTCATCCTCTGGAATGTCCGACCAGTTCTGTTCACATATCTAAATGTGGATCCTGGGGTCAGTTTCTCCTGTGTACAACTGCTGGATATACCTTCTGTCGTCAGAAAATCTGATCGCCATCAGTCTTTTGATATTATCCCATGATGCGATATTTTCTTTATGTGCATACCACCATCTTGCAGGTGTGGCTCGAACTACAAGGTCCATAGCTGCGATCCGCTGCTCATGAGGAATTTGTTGCTCGATCTGTTAAAAAAATTCCTGGATATCCGTCAGACCATAATATGATGGGGTCTCAGCGATCTCGGCACCAATCCATCGCAGTGACTTACTTATAAACGCACATCTGTGCGCTGAGACTTCGTAAAGTCTGTTCTGCCAGTTTTCTAGACCAACATCCGAATCCGATGCGCATGAGCTGTCGCATCGCCAACTAATATTCCCTTCTGCGGTTGGATTGATGTAGTCATTCTGGTTCGCAGTCATCTGGTAGAGACTATCGATGTTATGTGCCTCTTCCTCAGCTCGGATAGGTTCAATATATCTAGGTCCTTGGTAAGGATCCAGCGGTGCGATGACCCGAATCTGCGCATCCTCAAAGGTCATTTGTCTTTTCTTTAGGTCAATGATAGCTTTGCTGCCAATTGCCCAATCAATACTTAATAGTGCTGGATATGGTCGCCTGTCACCAATGATTTCTATAACCTCGAAGTCCACGAAAGTACAAACTCCGTCGATATCAACTGGCACCTGCGATAGTCGACCCAATGGTGATACTAGCTGTTGATTAGCTAATCTCAGGTGGATAGGTGATAGGGCTAACTGAGGACTACCCATATGTTCCCATGTCTGCTTAGTTAGAACATTCACCTCTGATCCTAGATCTAAGACAACCTCATCCATTTCAAACTCACCAATCTGCGCTGTGAGATTCATCTCTCTTCCTGTCCTTGCATGTCTTGTAATATTATGGACAGCACGGTGTGCACTGCCCGAGAGAGAGGGTTGCTGACACTGATCTATCATACGTTGTAGCTCATCAACAACTTTATCATTTCTTAGGAGTTTCAAGCAGCTATGCAGGAAGGCTTGTACACTTCCTGTCGATTCATCCTCGTCGCATCTTCTCGATGTGGTAGCCTGCTGTATCTGCTCAGGGCTATCGCTACAAGGTGTTTGCTGCGGTATGCTCCTAGATGGCGGTACCTGCGGTCCTGATAGTGTAGGTTCATCAAAGGAAGCCTTAGCTTCATGAAAGGTCTCTTTATTCTGCTGTAGGTCGAGTGGTGTTGCTTTACTAGGAGCTCTGCGCACCCACCCTTGACTTGTGTTCTTTCCGGTCTCCTGCGATGTGCCATTGGTGGAAGCACCGCTCCGAGTCACAATATTGACGCTTGGTTCTGGTTCTGCCTTCGCAGCAACAATAAGTTGGATGTTCTGGTGTGTGGCTGGTTTAGGGTCTCTGATCTTAGCTATCAAGATGGGACACTCTTCTATAGTATGATCATAAGATTTGCAGTAGTTACAAGTAGTAGTGGCGTTCTGGCAGTCCCTAGCATAGTGTCCTACAATTCCACAATTATAACAAGTGACTGGTCCATGACCTTGGCCAAAACCTCCTCCTCGGCCAAAGCCTTCTCCGCGTGCGAAGCCTCCTCCATGGCCTCGTCCTCTAAATCCTCTTGCACGGCCTCCGTAAGCCTGATCCGGCTGTGGTCCTATTACTGGACCCTGTGTGTCTGCTTGGACTCTGTACACATCATGTGTTCTTTCTGACATGAGATCATAAGCTTGGCAGTCTTGTGGATCGTGCCCGACGGACTTACAGAAGATACAATATAGGTTTTTAGGTGTCTGTACATACTTCTGAAGCAAAGGCCATTGCTGAGGTGGATGACCTTGTGTTCTACATATTTCACACCATGGCCCTTGTGTTCGTGGTAAGGGCTTAGGAGCCCCTGACGCTAAATATTCTGCAAAGACTGGACAGTTATCTTTACTATGGCCCTGTGCTCTACACTTTATGCACCATATGCCTTGCATAACCTCTTTCCCTTTTTTAAGTTCGTGTATCTGTAATGTAAGGTTGGCCAACTGGGTCTGTAGGGTTGTCATGCCTGTACTGGTTTTTGCTAAAGGTGAAGCCTCTAGTTTCATTGCCATCTCCAACGCTTCATCTTGAGTAGTGAGTTTCTGCTGCATTAGTGGCATTCTGATATGAGGGAGCAGTGCTGCAATAAACCATTCCTTATGCTGCTCCGGCGCAAACTCAAAACTTACTTGGTCTATAAGATCTTTGAATTTCTGGTCAAAGTCCCATACTGACTCTGATGGTAGCTGCTTAATATCCTTAAGCTCTGTGATGCACTGAGACTCAGACTTAGGTTTCTTGAATTCTTTAATCATGGCGTTCTTGACCTGGGCAAGCGTCTTGGGTAATGTAGTATACTTTATGTACCATGTCAAGGCTCTATCTCTGAGTGTGGTGACCAACTGTACAAGTTTAAGGTTATCATCGTTGATTGTTTTAATGGTCCACATAGCTTCGCATAGGAACCAATGATGTTCCGGGTCTTCTGCTCCTGTACCTTTAAAAATAGGTAGCTTCATGTCATCTCCCATTCTATTTCTCTGTGGGGGGTTCTGACTGATTGGGGTACTACCACTCAGCGGTGTAGGTGAAGGTGCTGTGACGGGAGTAGGTACTGACTGTGAACTACTAGATGGGGTACCTACGGGGTTATTCTGAGTCCCTGTCTGCTTCTGCAGAGTATAGGGGTGGTAAGGGATACCCCCCTCTGGTTCTTCTGTGGTGCTAGGGCTCTGTTGTCTAATACTGTCTGAACTGTCTTCAAATATAGGAGATCTAAAATCTACTTTATACTTCTTTCCACTACGTGTTCGTCCAATGTCATCAAAATCACTTTCAAACTCTTGTGACGTTACTAGCTTTACTTATTCATCTGAGACTAGATCCATTGTTCCTTTTTCATATAGCAGCATCTTAAGGGACAAGTTTAGAGATCTTAGGTACTTACCGCGATATCCTCTGAAGAAGTATCGTTCGGCTGCGCTGAAGCTCTTTCTCTGATCAACTGCAAATTCTGTAACTTAGCCTTCTAGCACGCTGGTAAGCCAGAAGTCCACTGCTCTCATAATCGGATTGTCAAGGTTCTGTATGGTCTGAATCAGCTCCGGTGTCCAGACGATGTTTCTTTTCTTCTTGAATGTGTTCCTATCTGTCAACTTGGATAACCAGTCGAAAAGATCGTTTCCGTAGGTTGTAAAGAATATAGCGTGTATGTCTGAAGCGATATGCTTTTCTAACCAGGCTTTTGTGCTTAGTCTCGGACTCCTATTCTCTTTCTTGGCGAACTTCCTTAAGTCTGAATCCAACCACTGGTGAAACTCTTCTCTTGTAGGATGCCAACAGAACATTGACTCCCAGTCGTTTAAACCGGCAACGGAACCATTTGTTGATTGCATGGGCAGACCCAGGTTTACTATAATTAATCAACAACACCCCAAACTCACTGGCCCTTTCGGCAACAGACCGCGAAGCGATTGAAGTCTCACCCGAAGTGAATCTAATGGGTTGGCCAAGACTCAAGTGTCTTGGACCAGGTTCTGCGCATCCTACTTCTTTTCTCTTACTCCGGTGAATCCCAAGGTCAGCTATCTCTGCGCATCGCACGTCCTCGTCTACTCGCAGCACTTTTAGCCGCGCGATCCTTATCCACGCGCAAGTCGAACGGTTTCCTCCCTCGTCGCACAACTTCCTCTTACTCACAATATCTCCAACCTTATCGCACTTCTGCGCACCGCAGGACACCCAACCTCTCCTCAACGCTAAGCCCTCAGCTCGCAGTATCGCGCACCGCAGCTCCTCTGCCTGTGCGATATCGCCTCCCTACGATATCTTACCACTACGACTGTGCACTCTTAGCGTTGACTGTGTCGATGTGCGAAGCTCTACTTCCCAGAAGTTATATTGTGATTAAATGGTCATTAGAAACAGACGTAAAGGAGTCTTTAAGCGGCTTACTAAAATACTTCACTTATCTCTATCTTCTTGCATTATTATGAACTGAACAATACATACATTCACTTACTGCAACTAACATCATATGCACAGCAACCAGTAACAATAAGCAAGTACAATCACATTCATGCAACACATAACACGCAGATTTAACGTGGTTCACCCCCAGGATGGGAGCTACGTCCACCAAACTGTGCTTCTATTATATATCTTGAGGGAATTTAGCACAGTCTGTTTCACCGCATATGCAGCGCGAGATCTCTTCTAGATCTCTGGCCTATTTCTATCTCTATATTGCCTTTCTTTCAATATATCCTTCCCTCTCTTCCTCTCTGTGGATGGTTACATACAGACTCAAATGACTCACAGACAAGCTAAGTGTCTGGATCGTTACAACACAGTCTGTCTGACTGACTCCAGAGTCTACAAAAATAATCAACTGACCAACTAACGACTCAATCCTATGAATCAACCAACCAACCCACCAACCCTTTACAATACAAAATACAAGCTTTTATAGGCGGCCCGAAGGTCTCGCCATTACAACACTGTGGGCCTGTCCCAACAGTAAACCCAAACCCTAAATAGTGACAGTCGGTCCTCTCTGTCCTTGAGGTAGCCGCTTCTCGTCACACCACAGCTCTCTGCAGTCTTCCATGCTTCCCGGCACTGACCATGGGTACTATGCACCGCTTCTCTTTCTGTCCTTCGCCTTCAATGCTTGAGCCTCGTTGCTCCTTCTTCTTTATGAGGGTCGCTGAGCCCTCCTATCTTCCGCCGCTGCCTTCAATGCAGTGGTTGAGCTTTCTTCTCTCGGCCGCTCGGGTACCGTTGCCTTCTTGACTTTTCTATCCCAAAAGTCATGGTTTCCGGCTCTGCTCTCTAGCTGGAAACGTGCTACAGCGTCGTAGCTCTGCCTTGTCTTCTTTCCGCCAAAACTTATATCTTTTCGCCAAAACTAGCAGCTTCTTCTGTAGCTGCGGGACCCTGCTCCAACAATGACTCCGTCCCGAGACATAAAGAAACCACAATGAAACACACTGTGCATGAGAGAACCACAGCAGCACAGTAAATCATGGATAAAAGAGCACGGCTCTCAGCTCATTGCATAAGTTGGAAAAACCAGGAAAATACCTGTGTGTGAGACCAGCAAACAGAAGATGGTTCATGCGTGGAGATGAACAGCAAAATCGTGAGGTCACGAATTGGAGAGTGCATGAAGGTTTTTCCTGCCATAGTGAAGTCAACAGTGGGTGGAGTGTGCATGTGGGTGAGGACTGACAGTCCTGCCACCCCACTCCCAAAGATCATAACTACCTCAACCACCAGCAGCCTTTCTTAATGAAAGTGGTTGGAATAAAACAAGGTAAGAAGACACATGGATTTTCACCCTATTGGCCAAAGTTGGACAAATTCCCCCACATCCCCATCCTTGGGAAAATCATGCCCCTTTCTCATTTTAGTTGCCGCGATCGTAGCTGGTCGGATTCATTTAATTAATTATAGATGCATATTTACATGGTGACAAGCATAATATATGCCGCATGCCCTGATATACTATCGGTGACAAATTTGAATCCAAAACATAGCATAACCGATCAATGGTGGGGCCTTGGCCTTTAGCTCCACACCGTGATCATTTACAATATATACATCATGTACATTTAATGCATCAGGATCAAAACTGGGGTGTTACACTAGGGATATTTATCCAATACTTTCTTGAAGCAATCAACAAGCTCCACCTCCAAATTCATATAAGAGATTTGGAATAAGTACTTGTTCTTCAAGTTAAATTCTAGTTTGTTCACTATTTTTCATATTGAAATGTTTATGTTTGAGAGTACCAACCTATACCAAGCCTTTCTTTGTGCCTTAGTCATCAAACGAAAATTGACAAGAAACCTAGATTTACACCATACCATAACCCTAACCCTAATACTAACTCTAGCCCTAACATTTTTAATTCCACAAACCCTCATCCTTTCTCATCACGAAACTCCCCTAACCCCAACCCTCACCTTAATTTGTCCCATCTCCCATGATGTGCCAATATCACCTTAAATTGTCCTCACCTTAATTTGTCCCATGTGCCATGATATGCAAGTGGTTCTACTGTACAACTCGTAAGACAGAACTCAAACACAATGGCAGACCATAAATTACTGTCTCATGCAAGAGAACCATCCATGTTCTGGAATATATTAAGCCACTTTCTTGTTATTTCATTAATAGTATTTTAGGTGTTTGTGGGTGCTCTCAACATGACTCTTCCCGGAAGGATCTAAAAAAGAAGCTCCAAGGGAGAGGGGCACATCAAAAGGTCATTAGTTGGCATCCCCATTCTCTGAGGAGAGTGTTGGACCTACTCGTAAAGGCCTAGGAAAACCAAAATGGATTTTCTCTCGAGCTAAGCACTAAGTTTCTAAAATTTTAAATTGGGATAAACTTCAAATGGTCGAAGGAAAAATGATGGAATCATTTGAGAGGGTTAAGAAAATTTTAAAAAACTATATTGATCCCAGGGCCTTTTTCCATATCTCAATGGAATAAGTGGGTCATCTTGAGTTGTTACAACTTAGGAGTTACTTCTGCACTAGTTTTTATTATTATTTGAATCTGTACCATTCTGCCAAACTTTCACTGCTCTACAATTAGCTCCAAGTTCAAGCTATTCCAACTTATGGAGCCACCTTCACTACTTATGTGGATTTTCCTAATTCTCCTTTTCCTTATAAGTTGGCATTAGGAAACACAGAAATAGAGTCCATGAGATTATGAGGTAAGTTCATGCAATTCTGAAGCAAAAAATCACATGCATTCCTTGCAAGAAAGCCACAGGATAATCATTAATGTCATTCCTCTCAAACTATGTTGAGAACACAGGTGCATAGTTTGTTGAGAAGTTGTAGGACTGGTGAAGTATGCAGATGAGCATGCATCCCTTTACTTCATTCCTAATTCCTACCCAGATACCCATTGCACAAAATAATTCCTTCCTAGGAGGCACCTGTTGCACAAAAGTGAAAAACTGGAAACCTTCTATGGAATAATTGAGGACTCGGGGTGAAGATTTATCCCATTTCCTTTTATAGATAGCAATTATCTTTCATCTAGAAATTTAAAAATAAAATAAAAAAATTATTCAATCATGTTTTCATACTCGTGGCCACAAAATCATGGAATGTTACTCGTTTCTACAAAACTGGAAGATTGTTGGGATGCAACAGTTTATCATGTACATACCCTAGAAATGTACGTATATACCCTAGAACTACCCAAACTTGAGAATAGACAATTTTTTGATGTAAAAGGAGGAAAAACACAGTTTCAATTATAACCAGCATGCCAAGGTTTGACCATAAAGATGCTTAAAATGTGCCCAGAATAGTTGATGATGTTTTTGGTTGGCCAGAGATGAGGTATCATTGCTATTTGAAGGCTTAAACATAGTATTTGGATTCTGTTGTTCATCCCACTCCTAAAATTGAACATAAACGCTGCATCTATGAGATTAATAAACCGAAAAGAATCTCTTTGTATCACTAAGAAATCACCCTGGTCTAAGAGTATCGGTGAATTGCTGCAAGTTTTTTATTACTCCAATTTGTGGCTTTCTAGAACAACAAATTACCTTGATTACAAAAAGACAACTTGACCATGATTGTGTGGATAACCAGGAACTGCAACAATTTAGTACTAAGTGTACCTATTTTTCCTCACATAGAGCCTTTTTTGAATCATGATTCTCTCCCTGTAACCTTTGTCGGTAACCCTTCAATTTGAATTGCATCAAATAACACCTATATATGTATTTGTCCTCCACGTACCTTTGGATATATTGGAAGCCCCTTAGGTGGACCTAAAACCAACCTTACATAATTTTATTGGTTGTGTTATTGTTATAGTACATTGAGAACAACATTTGGGGAGATCACTCTCGCATATGAAGGAATCGGGTAATATAACTAAGGGTGTGGTTTATCCTCCTTAGTTAGTGCCATGAAATATTTGACCGAGTACTATTGTAGGAAACGTGTAGGAAACCCTCTAGTATGATTAGATAGTTTTATCACTTGATGTTCTATATTTAGGACCTTGCAAACCTTAACTTCTTCAACACAGGAATTGAAATTTATACACAATTTCCAATTTCGAGAATTTGGAAATTTCATCAATGTAGTGATGCACACCTTGGATTATAAAAAAATATAGGGATTACTGACACCATTGTGGGAGACCTAGTTCAAAATAATCCAATTGCATGGTTGATTGACCTCCAAATGATCACTTTTCATATCCCATCTTATGTCTAAATTTGATACATTTTTCCTTATAATCTAAGATCTTCTTAGAAAACATTATTACTTTTGATGACCAATGTAGATATTATGACTTATGCTTAGCTAATTAGATGTGATATTGCTTCATCTCAAGTTAAATGTTATATATGCTTGGTCTTAAAGTGTTTTTGATGGTTTTGTGTGTTTTGAATATTTTAGCTAGTTTGATCTACAAGAAGGAGATATTTCAACCTTGGCGAAGGTATTTGATTACCCATACAAGTATATCTCCTTCACTTATTGCCAAAAACTACTTGTTGAATCGTTTAGAAATTTAAGATATATTGTCCATTCACAACCTTTAAAGCTACTAGCACTTGGAGATAGCAATAAAGACCTTGAGCACTTCGATCTCGTATTGATCTTAAGGATTTAAATTGAGTCGGAGGGAATAAAATCTCTAACAACATGTGGAAATTTAGGAAGTTAAGAAAAAACTTCCACTAACCAAGAGAACGATTTGATAGCCTAGATATGACTCTTTTCAAGTAGAAATAGGATAAAGTTGATAGAGTAAGATATTTGGTATTGTGATTGCATTTTCCTTGATATTGTTCAATAGAGTTCAAATTGTAGTCAAGACAACAAAGTTGAACCTCATATTACATAATAGTTTATAAATAAAGTGCACAATGTTTGTTCAAGTTTTAAGTGTTTGAGTTTCCTCAAGGGTTCGAGGAACCTCCTTGTGTAGGACCTACTCAAGGAAATACCTCAAGAACCCCTATCATCATTTTGTTTCCTACCATTTTTTGGTTTTGCAAGTAGACAAACTCTTGTAGAAAACACAATGTTATTTTATATTTACTTTTATTTCTAGTATTGCTTTTATTTCCTATACTTATTTTAACAACAATTTCAATTAATTTCTCTCTTTTCCTATGTTTAAATTTCAATGTTTAGTACTTTAATATGGATCACATGAATCTAGTATATCATACTTAGTGTTATAAGGGTTGACTAATCCATAAGCATCACATGTTCATTGGCTTAGGAACATTATCTTTAATTTATTTCTCATACAATAAGTGACCCTATACCTTCATATGTTCTTTTACACACTGTTAGAAGATATAGGAGTGCAAGCACAGTGCAAGTGATGGCTCCAAGTGCATAATGGATGAATTAGAATGAACTATCAAGGTTGAACATTTGTTTTATCACAATTTTCATTAGGGTTAGTAATTCACATTTGACCTTTGAATACATAGTGCACAGCACCTCATAAATTTACATGATCCTTGGCTTAATAAGTAAAGTGAAAAGTTGATGGGTTCCATATAAAGTGGAACTGCAACAATTTAGTAATAAGTGTACCTATTTTTTTCTCACATAGATCCTTTTTTGAATCATGATTCTCTCCTTTAGCTGACTCTAGGTTTTTGATGAACAAAATATGGTCAGCTTTCCACAGCTTTCTCAAAGTATGGATTGGTTTGTTGAGTAGTTGTAGGACTAGTCAAGCCTTAGATACATCATGTGTCTGCTTCTAAAAAGCCATGTGGATTATATATCCTCTTCCAGTCACAAGCTTTGTATACAACTAGGGATACAAAGGGATATATAGTTACAACTAGGGAGGCTTCACTAAATAGGGTTGTGCCAACACTATTACAACAAAAGATGAGTAGGCAAAAGAGACACTTGAGCAATAAATCAAACTTCTACCCTCAGGATTTTGTAGTTATGTTTTGATATTTTCCTAATACTTAATAGTGTGTACAATGCTACCAAAAAACTAAAAGAAATTGTGTGTCTTGATTATATAGACGTAATGTTGAATATATCGTAGCACATATAAAGCTAGAAAATCATATTGTAATGACAGTAAAGGGAACACATAAGACTCTATTAAATTAGCGACAAAGAACAAAACATAATACAATTCAAGTTGATGATGAATGGAGAGGCCCCATATTGCAATTTTCAAAAAAATTATGAACATAGATGAACATGGAGGCCTCGTTTATTGAACTATTGTTATATGGAAGAATTCATCCTCATTTCTTAGAGCATTTGCCAACAAGGCCTTGATTCAATGGTTAAGTAGGGGTGGTGCTACTCCACCCACCAAAGTTTAAATCCCCTAAAAAACATGTTTTGCCCCTCGTGGGTAGTCTCACCCTTGCAAACAGGTTGTTTCAAGTAGTTGGGGATGGAATAGATATTCCATATTCATGGCTTCCAAGACCAACCGACTCCCTGTTTGGGCAAAAAATGCACTTTGTTTGGGCTATAACATTTCAGAAACTCAGTCTAGCATTACAGGGTACATTTTCAAATCCAAACACTTGCCTAAAATGTTTCCATATGTTTGAAATGCATATGTCTTATAAACATTGGGAGTGATGCAACACTAAAAAAATGACTACAAAGAGCAAACAAAACACAATCAAAGTTCATGAAACAATGAACAGAGTGGAACACAGTTCATGTTTGTGAAAAACATGGGACCTTTCAAAACAACTCTACACATAGATGGTCAGATAGGGCTAGTACCTTTTCAGTATTAAATCTCGAGGAAGACCTGAGAGCAAAGCTACAACACGGAGGAAAACCCCAGCTTCACCCTCCTGCGCGATGCTCCTCAAACCTCCAACACGGCTGAAAACCCCAGCTTCTCCCTCCTGCGTGGTGCTCCTCAAACACGTCCTCAAACCTTCAACACGACTGGAAACCCATAAAGGGTGTGGTGCTCCTCAAACCTCCAACACGGTTGAAAACCCAGAAAGGGTAAAGTTCCTTAGGTAAAAAAGAACAGAAGTTGAGCGCTATGAATTCCTTCTCCATTGCAGGTCTGGGGAAGGTCAAATATATGATGAAACGCTAAAGCAAGGGAAGCATCCAACTAAACATGTGCGGTGCTCCTCCAACATGGCCGAAAACCCTATGCTCCCTCCCAAGCAAGGGAATCATCCAAGTAAACCTACGCGATGCTCCTCCAACACACCAAAAAACCCTATGCCTTGGTGCTCCTCCAACACGGCCAAAAACCCTATGCTCCCTCCTACAACATGCTTTGAAAACCCCATGCCTTGGTGCTCCTCCAACACGGTCGAAAATCCTGTGCCTTAGTGCTCCTCCAACACGGTCAAAAACCCTGTGCCTTGGTGCTCCCCCAACACGGCCAAAAACTCTATGCCTTGGTGCTCCTCCAACACGACCAAAAAATCTATGCTCCCTCCCACAGCGTGAAAACCCTATGCTCCCTCCCACAATGCGAAAACCATATGCTCCCTCCCACAACAAACTTATCCCACAGCGCGCTTCTCGTTTCTTTACAATAAAAAAGACCCCAACATATTGCCATATTTATATAGTAAATAATTTAAACCCCTATACCCTTAATACACCCCCAATATATTGTTTTGATTTTTTAAAATAATTTAACCCCCAATATGAACGAACGTGTTATAATATTGGTCTGTCATTGACGCCCCTGTGCATATTAGAGCTTCCATATCCTTTGATTGTGTGAAGTAAAGGATAGGCTCATGTTTGGTCACACATGTAAGGAATTAAACTTGACGTAGAAGCTAAAGAGAGGCACGTGCAAAGACACACTTGCATGGGATTTTTGTGGATTTGAAATAAATGTTGAATCTAAGGAGATCCAAAGTTTTGTAACCTCTTGATTCATCTCGAGTAATCCTCATTCTTTTCCTCCTCATGTTTATCACTTGTTGGTTCTATTCTTCATCAAAGACTGAATTGCTCTGATAAATTGAGATGGCCTCCCAATTTACTCCAAGATAGTGTAATGAATCATTAGTTGGGCACCTCAAGTCCATGGAAACATTTTTCGATATTTTTGTGGGGACAACTCCCCCCCTGGAGCAACCAGATTGGTAGAAAAGATCATATTCTTGTATTGTGAACTTCCCATATCATTTATTTCTCTATTGAATTGTGTTGGATGGATTGGGACTGTTGAATTGAGAAAAAGTAGGCGTAAATGGATATAAACATAAAGGAAGAGAAGTAGTTGTAAACGACTATAACTTAGGAAACCCTAAAATTGACACTTGAAAAGAAAGGTTCTCATCGGCCTTTATGGTTGAGAGCATGTCTATAGGCCCGAGAAAGAGGATGGGAAATTTGTTACTATAAATATGCATTACCTATGATGGTGGGCACTGAAGAAGGCAAATTTCTTTCAAACATGTCTCCTCTCATAGGAAATACAATAGTGAACCCGCTTTATTATTTAGGCAGAAATAAGCATATGTTTTAACTGCAACCCTATTAAAGAAGGAAAATGGGGACAAACCTTTCAGATTCTAACCCAATAATCATCATATATACTCCAAAATATGAAAATATGATTTATGTTTCAATTTCTGACTCCATTATAACTCCTTTCGCTACTTGTAATGAATAATTTGGATTGGAGATGCTATAATATACCAAATTCATAGGTGAGGTATTCATTATTAAGACTTGAAATACTTGCAAAGATAAAACTTGGGAGTGTCATAAGGAAATCCAAAAGATACAACCTTATAGTAATTAGAAACAATGGTGAAAATTGAGAAAATACTTACACCAAATAGCCAAAAGCATATACACCACTGGTACATAAGATTGTGCGGAATAAATTTTGAAGGATGATGAACATAGGTAGGATATTTAGTTGTCAACTAATGTTCGTTTGCCCAATTGACGCACAGGCTATGCCACTTACAAACCAGTTGTAGTAGCCAATAGTTAGTGTAGAACTCGAATAAATGTTCAATCATGGAAGCCACATGGTGCTATATTACTACGGTATACTATGATTGTACATGCAACAATACAATAGTTAGCAATGCCATGTGTGTGATGCATGCAAGCATGGGTGTAATCACATTTGTCAGTGATATTATATACTGGCAAGATATATTATAATGTAGTTGTTTGATCTTTGCAACATTTTCCAAACACTAAAGGAAGCTGCCAAAATGCCAAACCATTATTAATTTATTAAGGATAGTCCAAGGTTCCATAGGGTGCCTTGTGTCTCCTTAAATTAAAACTCAATGATTAAAAAATAACACCATTGAATATCACTTCATATTCGTGTCCATCGTAGTGATTAAAAACTTCAAATCGTGAAAATTGAAACAATTAGTAATATATCTTCCATTGAATTAAAACTGTAATATGAACAAAATGGTTTGAAGAATCTTCAATATACCGTGACTATGATCTTGCCTTTCCTTCCACCATGGGATTTCATGTTGGGCATTCAAAGCTTCTTGTCCCAAGGCTCATTCCTACAAACAACTTGCTGGGTTCTTCAGCTTGTCAGACTCAAAATTTCTCGAAACCAAAATCTACAAGGAGATTATCTAGTGATGTACCTATAAGATAGCTCATGCAAGACACACGACAACCGTGCTATTTTTGTATGTCACTTATTACCAACTTCAAAAAAAAAGTTGAATGGTGTGTTAGGGTTGTTGTGGCAATCGTTCCTTAGATCTAAAAAATTATTAACCCAACTAATCTATTAATTGCAGAATGGAAAGAATTATTTGATTAATTTATTATTATGTCGAGACTATGGCCAACCAAATTACGAAGAAGACTCATTGGTTGGTGGGATGGTCTTCTTGCCCCACCTTACTAAGGTCAATCATTGTATTAAGGCCTGCCATTATTCGGTCATTGATGACAATTCAATTCTTCTCAGTGGAAGCTAAAAGGATTAGGGGGGCCTTAATCCAAACCAATGAATACAACCCCAAAGAATTCATTCCAAATATTTACGTGTATGACTATTGGGAGCTACCTGAAATCATACTTTGCATAGTGAATGCAAACAATCTCTTTTGCAATTTTGCTTTGTTGAATTTTGCTTGATTTTCTTATCCAAGTCAAGCTATAGGTTTGCATAAATACAAATACCTTTCTATTGATTTGCTTAATTGTCTTTACTTTGATCCTTTAAATGGGGATATAAAATTTGAGAGAACTATTACTTATATTACGTACTCTTTTGAGAAGAGTCAACCAATTTTACGTGGATGTAGCAGGAGGGCCAAGGTTCTAGCAAAGAGAACTGCAACAACTCATCCTCCTTTGATTTATAGTATAGAAACTTCTAATTTTCAGTGGTTTGAGTTTGTTTGGTTAAATTAAAAAAAACAAGAGGTTTGGTCCAAACATTTCTTTAAGCCAAGAGGCATTATGCGATGAACATTTTTATGATTGATCAATCTTTGATTAAGTTTCATAAATGACCGACTCCTCCACTTGCTCCAACAATGACCTAAACATGTGGTGGTTCAAGTCATACTCACATGACAAAACACCCCTTGTACTATTGTTTGATGTACACCACCAAGTGCCCTAGTCGACAACGCCTTTTACCGTTTGTCATTCAAAATTTATGTAAGTTGCAATGGGGCTTTGCTTTATATTTAATGACCAAATACCTATGGTGTTGCTATCTTTGTTACCTTCTATGACTTTGCCTAAACCTTATCTTCCTTCCTTGGTCTTGCTATCTTCATTACCTTCTATGACTATGCCTAAACCTTGTCTTCCTCCCTTAATGTTGCTATCTTCGTTACCTTCTATGCCTATGCCTAAACTTTATCTTCCTTCCTTTGAGAAATAATATGGCAACTTATGGTTAACCTGTAGCATAGAGTGGACTTTGGTTGTTGTCACTTAAATGGCATTCACACCAAAGGCTAGGCTGCTATTCATCTTGAACGCTATGTACCGTTAACTTATCATTACTTAGATAAAAAACCGTCAACTTACATGACATAGTTAAAAGGTTTTATTTTTGAAGTGCCTTTGGACGGACTTATATGAACAAAACAGGTTTTAGTTTAGAGATGCCTTGGACGGACTTTCATGACATTTCTTCAATTTGTTGTGCGACGACATTTTCCACCAATCAACCGATCCGTGAGAGAATAGTTTTTGCGGTGCATTGTCGTGAAGAGTGGGCGTGATATGCAGTGTCCATTTCACAAAGAAACGTGGTGGGGTGGGGTGCGGGGGGTGAGGTGAAGCCCTGAGTACACTTGGCTTGCCCCATCCACCTCTTGACAGTGCAATTGCTTGTGTGATTTTACGTTTAGAATGGCGACACCGTCTCTGAAAGAGTATCTGAAAAAATATAGCTCCGACGAGAAACCAAAATCCAAATCAAATAATAAGCGGAAGAAACCCCATAAATCTATTGCTGTTTCAGTAGCAAAAAAGATCAACAATGCGTCCTCCGGCGTTCGCATCGTGGACGGGGATCCGCTGTGGCAGACTGAAATTAAGGACGACTCCAGCCAGGAGGACTCTCCAGGTGATGTTATGCTATGTTATTTGGCTCCCATGAATTTATATTATATGTTTTAAGAAGCAGAATTTTATTGGCAAGGAATTCATTTTTGGTTGCATAGCGTTCAAGTTTCACAGTACCATTCCATTTACATCCTCAAATACCCCTAAAATGTCCTTTCTGCAACTTTGTACATGAGACAGAGTATCAATATAATAATTTGTTTCAGACAAAGGCTTCTATTACGTGCTATAAACAAACAATAGAATGATGTGATCAAAACTATAGCTAACAACTGAGAATGAATAAAAGGTTACACAGGAGAGACTGCAAGTTTTTCAAGATTACAGAAGAATGTCACACCCGGGGCCTCCAAAGGAGTGAAAACCAAAGTTAATAGACTGGAAACATAACTGCGTCTCTCCACGGCTTACCACATAACCCATGATGCAATATTCATGCCAATCAACATAGCTATGAATTTGAAAAGAAAATTAGCGAAAAAAGAATCGGAGACAAACACCCCCCAAAACGTTTAGTTTCTGTTCCAGGATCAATCTGCTGGTCCCAACTTTTATATTAATTAACGTGACCATGCAATAGTTAATGATAATGATTGTGAGGTTAGTTAGATAGCTAGACGACCTAACCTTCTTAGGGTTTTAGATATGACACGATAAACGGTGAGGTACATGAGGGAGTTGTATGTGTAAATGTGGGTATCCTACTTCGGGCTCCTTTGATATATTGATGCAGCATATTATTTAATGAGTTGCATTTATTATTCTCTCCATACATGGCATATATTGTGTGCATCTTCTTTCCATATATTGTGTGTTTGTTCATGTGCATATATGCTATTATAAAATTCCTGTGGCATTCAAGCCCCAACTGGCCAGTCCCAAAATCCCATTTTTTCAAAGCACTCCAAAAAGCATAACATAAAAACCCTAAACGAACCCCAAAGAAAATGCAATTTGTACTCCATATTTGGATTGATAGCATCCTCTCACTCTGATACTAACATCACTCAGATGTGACTTTGTGCTTTATAGGTCTTATTTTTTTGTGATTGCTGTCTTTGTGTTGCCTTCTTAACTGCAAATTTACGTAATTACCATGGTTTATCCCTTATTGAAGATTTTATATTTGTAAGTTCATAAATGATAAAATCAAACCCTATGTGCATGGTGGGAACTGGGGGATAAATATATAAAGCGAACAGGAAACTAATGGGAGTATGTATCATTGTTAGAACTAGAAGAGATATGAACCTAGATAGTTTTTGCAAGCCTGACCAGGAGAAAGCACCAAAACTACCGGGCAGGGATACAAGGATTTCTAACAAAGAAAAGCAATGTATGGATGGCCAGATTCTATTTCGGTTGCTATGGATGGAGACATTTAGCAGTCTTGATATTTCAATAGTTGCTAGGCTAGCTGTTTATTTGTTTCATTATGCAAGCCTATTTTTGTCTCAACAAACTTGACAAACTTGAAAATAAGTTTATTAATTCGCTCAGATAAATGCTTTTCTATGACAGATGAGAAACCTCAAGTTACAGAAGATGTAGAAGTGAAGCGGATGAAACGAATGGAGCATTTGAAAATGCACAAACCATATCTTGCAGTTTCTGATGATGGCAGTGGATGGGTTACTGTGTCTGAGACAAAGAAAGCAGGTAGATCATTTATGAAAATATTTCTGAGAAACAACAAGTGTAGAAAAAAAGAGGGATGCTTTTCTGACAATGGGAAAAAAGCCTCAAAAAAGTTAATATCCCTGATATGGCCAAAGCTGGTTAAGATGACTGTAAATGCATGTATCAGAGTTGTATTCTGACTTACCATGTTGTCTGTGACTGCTTCTTGTACATGAATCAAGGTTTTGAAAAAGTTTATGTTCGCATGCATGTTTGAATTCTTTTATTTAGCAGATATCTCATTAGCTAATATTCTATTTCTCCTTTGGCAGTTCAATATTAGGCCAGTTTGAAGCTGTTCATAGTACATACAATAATGGGGATTTTTTATTTATTGCAGGCATAAATTCAAATGATTTATCTCCAAAAAGGCAGAGCTCCGAATATGTTCCACATGATAGGCATGTGCAATGTACTTCACCAGATCAGAGTTTGTCTCGACGAAGGAGAGATCAAAGCAATATTCATCCAACGGATTCATTACTGGCACACACAAATTTTGAATTTGGCAACCTCTCCCCGAAGTCAAATTATCATGAAGCTCACCATTCGCTGCTGAGAGAGCATGAAGGTGGTGTCCTAAATCCATGGCCACCAAGGAAAGTTAGACATGATTCTCCTGATCTATCTCCACCAAGAAATGCCCGGACCACGTCTCCAGATTTGTCACCCCCAAGAAAATGTCAAAAAGATACTTTCTTAGATTCCCCTGACCTATCCCCCCAAAGAAAGCCCTGGACCAAGTATCAAGATTTATCACCCCCAAGAAAGCCTCAAAATATCTCACCAAATAAAAGGGATACAAATGAATCTCCTCTTCGTCATGACTCTCATTATTTGTTACCAGCAAGAGTTTCAGAATACGAGGATCGGGATCCTTCCCCACCAACTAGGACCCGGCAGCACACAATTGGAAGAAGTGGAGATTTTCCAAGCAGACACAACCTTGCTCCGTCACCAAAAAGGAAGATTAGACATGATTCCACTGACCTGTCTCCTCCTAGAAAGACTGATACCAAGTTTCAAGATTTGTCACCCCCAAGAAAGCCTCAAAAAGGTATTCCGACAAATAGGAAGGATTATAAAGAATCTTTGCTCATGCGTAATTCTCATTATTCAATACCAGCGAGAGTTTCAGAAAATGAGGATCGGGATTCTTTTCCACCAAGGAGTGTCTTGCATGACTCATTTGGAAAACAGGAAGATTCTCCAAGTGGAAAAATGTTTATTCCACTCCCTGGCAATGTTGAGAGAGAGTCTCCAGATTTGCCACCCTCAAGGTATCAAAAGGATATTTCCCCACATAAAAAGGGTATAAAGGATCCCCCCATTTCTCATCGTTCTCATTATTCATCACCTGCAAGAACATCAAAAGACGATAAAGGGGATTCTTCTCCATTGAGAAGGACACACCACAGTTCTTCTGGAAAAACTGATGATTCTTTAACTAGAAAAAAGATCAATCCTTCAACAAGAATGCCTGAACAAAGTTTGTCAGACAGATATGTAACAGATAGGTCAAAATCAAAGGGTGAAATGACTGATGGGACCAATGCCGGCTTACGCACGGGGAGGGATCTTAAAGAGGAAATTGATCGAAAGAAAAGAGAGGAGTCCCAAAGGTACATATGCATGCATTACTTTTGTTTGAGTTATTTTAAATTTTCAGCTTGTGACAGGTAAGGCTAATGCAAAAGCTTGAGCCATAAATCTCCAGTGTAGTATTCTGTGAAACTAGTAGTATTATTGGTTTGATTTTAAGTGGTAATTACTTAAGCTCAACTTTGTGGAAACAGTGAAATTTTCTCCTTGCACCTTACTTTGTCAATTTCAACATCGTTTTTTGAAGGCATTGTTACATTGCTCAGTGTTCTCTTAGAGATCTAATGTAAAGGAATGTTTATTTAGTGAATCCCACATGAGTCTTTAGTACTTTGAGCCATTTCTGTTTTTGGCATACTATCTATCCATCCTCACTGTAGAGTTATCATTTATCATTTAACATTGACTTTTCTTCTGTCTCATCCATGCACAAGAGATAAATAATGATGCAAGCCCTGGCATCCTGATTATTTTGTCTGTATCACCTAACATAATGAATAGCAAGACTGATTTTTAATGTATTACATGAATGCCAGGTTAATCTTTTGTTTTGAATCTTGATTGCATAAAAATATTAATAGCTTTGTGATTATTTGGTCTGTGTTTACTGCATACAGCTGCGTTTAAAATAGCTGTGATTGTCTTGCTCAAAACGAAACTGAATGTTTGTAGTTTGAGATTGTTTATCTGTTGATTTTTTACCTAGGAAGTGTTTGTTCACTCATGCCTTGGGGTGGACAAGAACATTTTAAATGTGGTCCTTAGCCAAATTAAAAGGTGAGAATGATTTTATGATAAAGTGACTTTTTAATAAATGTTTGAGTTTATATTTTAAAAGTGACTTTATGAGCATTAATGAGGGTGAGTATTAAATTCTCATTATTAATTAAAAAATGATTTTTTAATGAGGAAATGAGATGGACCCTAGATCTCATGTAGTTGGCTTTTAATCTGAGCCATTGATCTCAATGAGAAAGTTACTCAAACAAAAAGGGCTTGGGAAAGACAAAGGGACATCATTGTTCACTTTCAGGAGAGAATTTTGAGAGAGGAAGAGCAAGAGAAAAACTAGAGAGAAGAAACCCTTGCACAAATTTCCAAAACAAGGAAGAAAAGGAAGGGCACGAATTTCGAGGCATCTATACCAGCAGATTGGCACGAATCTTGAGGCAGCCGTACAACATTTAATGCAGGCCGTACAACATGAATTTCAAGGTGAGAGAAGGCACGGTTTTTGAGGCAGAAATTAAACATCCATACAACATGATTTTCGAGGCATGTACAACATTTATTGCTGTATGTATAGTTGACTGTACAACATATATTTCGAGGCAGCGTGTGCATAGAAATTGAGGCGTCCGTACAAGCACACGTGTGGCAGATTTCTTGGGTTACGTATAGCAGGTTGTCAGTGTGTTTTCTGGCATGTTTGTCGAGATGGGAAAAGAGATAAGTACTGCTGTATTTTGTTGAATTAATTGTGTCTGAAGATATAATAAAATATCTCTGAAAATAGGTTTTCCCTTCGGGGTTTTTCCTGAGTCAATTTGACCAAAAATCTGAGCGTTTAATTTTTATGTGTGTGGCTGAATTTAAATTTTTGAGTAAGAATTTAGTGCTGCTATAATTTCCAGAATTCAAAAAGAAGAAATAAATCTTATTTGTTTTATGTTTTCAGTTGAAATTTTTAAATTTTGATGCACATGTTAATGTTGGGGTTTGGGCATTAAACCATGATGAACTGAAATTGAAACCGGGTTGGTGTTCTTGAAATTTTTCATGGTATTAGAGCAGAGTTGAAGGCTGAAAATTGCACACAGAAATAAATTTCAGACTTGGAGAAATAAGGGAAAACAGGGTTGTTGAGTAAAACATGTACTTAAACTTTCTTGCAGTCATGTCTACTGGTCTTGGGATAGAAGACAGGTTGGATGGGGCTTTAAATTTCAGTCCATGGAAGGCTAGAATAATGCTGATATTACAGGATAGTGAACTATGGGACATAGTGAACATCACTATTGCAAATCCAGTGACTGTTCCTGCAGATGCAATGGCTAAAGCCGCATTTGACAAGAGGGATATAAAAGCCGAAATAATCCTTCTTGATGCAATAAAAGATCGTGTGATTCCACATATATCAGGTAAAGATCATGCCTATCAGATGTGGACTGCTTTAACTAAGCTTTACCAAAGTTACAATGAAAATCGGAAAATGGTATTAAGGGAGAAGTTAAAGAGCATTCGCATGAACAAGGGTGAGAATATGACCACTTACCTCACCAGGATTACACAGGTTCGTGATGAGCTTGGAGCTATTGGGGAGGTGATAGAGAGTGCTGAGTTGGTGGGTACAACCTTGAATGGTGTGGTGAAGCCAGGGGCTATATTTGTGGAGTCAGTGGTTGCTCGTGAGCACATGCCTTCATGGGATCGTCTTTGAGATGATTTCATATAGGAAGAGATCCGTAGGGGATATGTACAGGGCAGTACATCTCACAGCAAGGATGATGAGGAGAATGTGGCATTAGCAACAAAGGGGAAGAAGAAGAAGTTCAAGAAGGGTTCCAAGGGTGGAACCAAGCAGCAGGATGGAGAGAAGGACATGAACAAAGTGAAATGCTTTGCTTGTCAAAAGTTTGGGCATTATGCTAAACAATGCCAAAACAAGAAGAAGAAGAAACATCAGACGACAGCAGAGATTGATGAGTATGCTGCGAGATTTGAGAGAGTTTTCTCTCTTTGTTGGTGGTTGTGAAGAGAGAGCATCATCCATCGCCAGCAGGGACGTTGAGTATCACATGGAGCATTCCATGATTGTTGGGCATTCACTAAGTGCTTCCACTACTTCCTCCACTTGGTACATTAATAATGGAGCTTCGAGTCACATGACAGGTGTTCGGGACGTTCACCGAGATTTCAGAGACATGCTTGGAGTTGGAGGTTGTATTGGGCGATGATATAGTGGTGAGAGCAGTTGGATGTGGGACAGTCCGCTTTGACAGGGAGTCCATGTAGCCCATGTTTCTGAGGGATGTTTGGTATGTCCCTAGGCTGAAGAAGAATCTTGTATCATTTTCCATGATTGAGGACAGAGGCCTTGGGGTATATGTCATAGTTGGGAAAGTTTATATCTTTCCCAAAGCAGAGGGTCCATCTGCTTCATATGCGATTGGAGTCAGATGCGGGAAACTGTACAAGCTTCTCTTCCAGCCACATCATGCACTGTCACACACTCGGAGCAACAGTGAGTTGTGTGAGTTATGGCACAGGAGGATGGCCCACCTTCATCATTCAACTTTGAGGATGCTGAGAGACATGACCACATGTTTGCCAGATTTTAGTACAGAGCAGAGTGGTGTATGCAGAGGGTGTGCTTTGGGAAAGTACACCAAGACTTCTTTTCCGAGCAGTGACAACAGATTAGAGGGAGTGCTGGAGTTGATTCATTATGAATTGTGTGGTCCCATGTCTTCTGCCTCGTTGACAGGTTTTGAGTATTACATTACTTTCATTGATGACTTTTCTAGAAAGACCTGGATCAATTTCCTTAGAAGCAAGAGATCATAGGAGGTCTTGCTTCGGTTCCAAGATTTCAAAGCTCTTGCGAAGAACTAGACAGGAAATAAGATCAAGGTACTCAGATTAGATAATGGGGGTGAGTATACTTCCCATGCATTCGATGATTTTTGTAGATAGGAGGGGATCAGGAGGCAGTTGATAGTTCCTTACACTCCACAGCAGAATGGAGTGGTTGAAAGGAGGAATCGTTTGATAGTGGGTGCAACTATAGCCATGCTGCATGATCTGAGTCTTCCTTTCTTTTTATGGGCAGAGGCTTGTAGTACAACTGTTTATGCGTAGAATAGGAGTCTGCACCATGCCTTGGGGTGCAAAACTCTTGAGGAGATGTTCATCGGGAAGATGCTTGAGATAGGCCACTTTCGCATCTTCGGATGCCTTACATACTCACATGTCCTTTCTAAAAAGAGGACAAAGTTGGAGGCTACTGGAGAGAAGGGTATATTTGTTGGATATGACGAGACTTCGAAGGCTTTCCGCATTTACCTTCCTGCACAGAGGAAAGTTGTGGTGAGGAGGGAGGTGAGATTTGAGGAGGAGCGAGCCTTCAGGAGATCTCGAGATTCTGAGCCTTTAGGAGATCTCGAGATTCTGAGATAGAGGAGCAACAGGTTACTCCATAGGTGACAACATCTCAGAGTTCAGCGAGTCAGGGCAGAGGGTCAGAGGTCTCAGGTGTGACTGGGTCACAGGTTACAGGTACATCATTTTCAAGGTCTCAGTTTACAGGGTCTTCTGGTACAGGGACAGGTTCACGGATCTTAGGTTCATAGGTTACACCTTCAGGTGATTTGGATACACATAGTACAGGTTCAGGTTCACCAGGGACAGTATCTCAGACCGTTGGTACTTCTTCAGCGAGACATTCGTCTGATGAGGATGTAGAGGAGGGTTTGCCACAGGATGCTACTTCCAAGAAGAGAAATCCAAGTTGGCTTTAGGGAGCTTGTGAAGGAAGCAGAGGAGCCTGTGGGGCCACCCAGGAGGGAGGTAAGAGAGAGAAAGACACCTGAGATATTTTCCAGCTATATGGCACAGGTGACTAGCTTGCGTGAGTCCGAGCCTACTACTTATGAGGAGGCTTTCGTACGCTAGGTTTGGAGAGATGCCATGATGGAAGAGTACAATTCCATCATGAAGAATGGGCTGTGGGATGTGGTTCCAAGATTAAAAGGGAAAGTCAGTTGTGACTTCCAAGTGGCTCTACAAAATCAAGCATTCTGCGGATGGCAGCATTGAGAAGTACAAAGCTCGATTTGTAGTGCGTGGGTTTTCACAGATAGAGAGAGTTGATTATGATGAGACTTTGAGCCAGTTGCCAGATTTTCTTCGATCAGAGCAGTGATCTTCGTTGTGGCAGAGATGGGTTGGAGGATCCATCAGATGGATGTGAAGACCGCTTTTCTTAATGGTCTTCTACAGGTGGAGGTATATCTAGAGAATCCACAGGGCTTTGAGATTTATGAGAGAGATTCTCATGTATGCAGACTGAAAAAGGCCTTGTATGGTTTGAAGCAAGCCCCTCGGGCTTGGTACTCGAGGATAGATCCTTCTTTGCTTTCGATTGGGTTTTGGAAGAATGAGGCGGATCCCAACCTTTACTACATTGTGGTTGGAGGTGTTTTGCCCATTCTTCTACTGTATGTTGATGACTTATTCATTATAGGAGGGGGGCACCTGATTGAGGCTTGCAAGAAGGATCTTGCTTCGAAGTTTGAGATGATCGACCTTGGGTTGATGCACTACTATCTAGGCATGGAGGTATGGCAGGAGGATGGACATGTTTTCCTGGGGCAAGGAAAATATGCCGCAGATGTTCTGAGGAGATTTCAGATGGAGGATGCAAACTCATGTCTACACCCATGATCACCAATGGAAGAAGCTTCATGCTTTTGAGGGAGAGTTAGCGGATCCTACTTTATTTCGTCAGCTTATTGGTTCGTTGATGTATTTGGTCAACACCAGACTAGATATGAGTTTTGCGGTGAACACTCTCAGTCAGTTCATGGTGGAGCCTAGGAGAGTGCACTGGATAGCCGCAAAACATATTTTGAGATACCTTGCTGGGATTGTAGAATACGGTCTGGACCACAGGAGGTCAGGTGGAGCGGACTTGATTGGCTTCACGAATTGAAATTGGGCAAGCACTTTTGGTTGTTGTTTAAGGGTGGGCTCGACTGTTGTGTCGTGGTTCAACCGGAAGCAAAAGTCCGTTGCTTTGAGTTCTGCAGAGGCAGAGTACATGGCACCAGTGAGGCTAGTTGCGAGGCATTGTGGCTTCGCAAATTCATGGTTGATTTATTTGGTCAGGAGTTGAAGCCTACTATCATTCACTGTGACAATTAGAGTTGCATCAGGCTCTCTGAGAATCCAGTGTTTCATGATAGGTCAAAACACATTGAGATCAGATACCACTTCATCAGAGATTATGTCCAGAGAGGAGTTGTTGAGTTACAGTACATTTCTACGATGAGCAGGTGGCAGATATTCTCACGAAGTCTTTGGGAAGAGGAAAGCACATACATTCCAGAGACAAGATGGGAGTGGTGAAAAACACCTTCCTCGATAAGAGGGATTGTTGATTTTTTACCTAGGAAGTGTTTGTTCACTCATGCCTTGGGGTGGACAAGAACACTTTAAATGTGGTTTCTAGCCAAATTAAAATGTGAGAATGACTTTATGATAAAGTGACTTTTTAATAAATGTTTGAGTTTATATTTTAAAAGTGATTTTATGAGCATTAATGAGAATGACTTTATGATAAATTAAAATGTGAGAATGACTTTATGATAAAGTGACTTTTTAATAAATGTTTGAGTTTATATTTTAAAAGTGATTTTATGAGCATTAATGAGGGTGAGTATTAAATTCTCATTATTAATTAAAAAGTGATTTTTTAATGAAGAAATGAGATGGACCCTAGATCTCATGTAGTTGGCTTTTAATCTAAGCCATTGATCTCAAAGAGAAAGTTATTCAAACAAAAAGGGCTTGGGAAAGACAAAGGGAGATCATTGTTCACTTTCAAGAGAGAATTTTGAGAGAGGAATAGCAAGAGAAAAACTAGAGAGAAGAAACCCTTGCACAAATTTCCAAAACTAGGAAGAAAAGGAAGGGCACGAATTCAAAGCATCTATACCAACAGATTGGCATGGATCTCGAGGTAGTCGTACAACATTTAATGTAATAGATCGTACAACATTTAATGTAGGTCGTACAATCCGTACAAGACAAATTTCGAGGTGAGAGAAGGCACAGTTTTTGAGGCAAAAATGAAACATCCGTACAACACGATTTTTGAGGCAGGTACAAAAATTATTGCAGTTCGTACAACATAGATTTTGAGGCAGTTTGTGCACAAAGGTGTCTGTACAGTCACATATGTGGCAGATTTCTTGGTTCCGTACAACAGTTTGTCAATGTGTTTTTGGCATTCTTTTCAAGATGGGAAAAGAGATAAGTACTGTTGTATTTTGTTAAATTAATTGTCTCTAAAGAAATAATAAAATCTCTCTAAAAACAAGTTTTCCCTTCGGGGTTTTTCTTGGGTCAATTTGACCAAAAATCTGAGCATTTAATTTTCATGTGTGTGGTTGAATTTAAATTTCTGAGTAAGAATTTAGGGCTTCCAAAATTTCCAGAATTCAAAAAGAATAAAGAAATCTCATGTGTTTTATGTTTTCAGTTAAAATTTTTAAATTTTGATGCACATGCTAATGTTGGGGTTTGGGCATTAAACCATGATGAACTGAAACTGAAACCGGGTTGGGGTTCTTGAAAATTTTCATTATCACTCTAGTAACAAGAATTTATTTTAGAGAAACTTGGTTTTAATAATTTAGAATAACAGATGAATATGTGTATAATTCTAATTCTTTATGTCTGGATTTTGTGTTCAACCACTTTTTATTTGAGTATTGCCATCTTTGGCAGGTTGGCTCCCCAACCTGATAACTTCTTGTCATTCCTCAAGCTGCCGCCATCCATGGATATTTCAAACCAACATCATACAAGAGTATTTCGAGCCCCACTCCTGTAGCAGGTTGGCTCCATATTTTGTGGCAGGTCTTGTCAGTTCATATCCCGTATTAGGTCTCGTTGGCTCCTCTAACCCACAGTAGGTCGCATTGGCCTCTATCTTATCGACTCTTCTAACCTGTATAGAACAACCGTGTTTTGGTGTTACTGGCCCATAAGTCCTGTGTTGTGGCCATGGCCTAAACAACACCATGTCCCTCGAGACTATGTGTTCCTCTCCTCACAATTTTGCCCCTTCCTCTCTGCCCTCATCCCCATCCTTTCCCTCTTCCCATCCCATCAACCCAATTTCCTCCCCAATAGCAGTTACCCCCTTCTATACATCCCTTCTTTCCCATTCACCCTTGCAGGTTCACCAGAATCCAACCAGAAAACACAGGAAAAGCCCACATCAATCCATATTGTGCTTGTCCTGAGGGTTCAACAAACATGAGTAATGATGGGAGACCTGGGTAAAAGTAGCCTAGTCGTGTTACAATTGTTGGGAAAAACCAAAATTCAGACTGCAGGGATTATTGAAGAGATGGGAGCAACTAGAACTTATGAATTACAAATTACAAGCAAAAGTGCACATCCTTTTCAACAGGGTTTCCAAGGTAGAGTCGAAAAACCTTGTCCTTAAAGCAGATAATCCATGACTTCGAATCTCAATAAAACCTCCAACCCCTAGGTGACTCTCTTCACGCTGAAATTTCGGACCTCAAAAACAAACAGGAAGAAATCAGATCCTAGCAGGTACTATTCAAATAGGAAATTGAAACCCAACCCAACTCCTAGTCCAGTTTGTTTGTGGGAGAGAGAAGACCATTGCAGGCAGAGGTAGAGAAAGCTGTACAATCTAAGATAATTGAGGACGATCTAGATGGGTGCAAGAACTTATCTGAAAGTTCGAGGACTCCCTTTCTTACTTTCGGTACCCACAGACTATGTTGGAAGGGTACCTCTCTCTTTTCTCTAGGACACCTCGAGCCTCCTTGTCCTTAGCCTCAAGAGTGCTTGGTTTAGTTTGGATTCCACTACCCTTTTCCTTGGTTTTTAGACTCTAGGCAATAAATTATGAGCTTTCTAAGCCCAGTGAAGACTCTTCTCACTTTTGCATAGGATATTCTTAGATGTAGATCTTACGTGCTCCTAGGTTGCAAGGCTTAAAAAATCCCGAGATCAGGTAGTAGAGGCATGGCAAGCAAAGTAATGGGCAATCATTCGGGATCTTAGAGTAGTTATTTGGGACTCCTCTCTCTTGGGGTAGACCTGCCTTGAATCTACCAAATGATGCTCCTGCTAGTGCACGAGTGGGGTCTTGGGAATTTTGGTTAGATGTTGGAATTATAATGGGGCCTTTTGTACTTCTCTAGGGTCATTTTACCATGCACTCAAACCCTCAGATATTCTCTTTGTGATCGAGACCCAGGTGAGTCTTGTCTAGATTATACTAGACTATCCAGGCTATCATTGGTTTTCAATTTGCAGGCATGATACATGGAGTACTCGTGGGGTTAGGGGCTCAGGTGGTGTTGCTTGTTATATCTGGGATTCTATCCAGGTTTGAGTTACCATGGTTAGCTCTGAGGAGGCTGTTTGATTCGTGTGGGTTTAGATTAGTGGCATGTTGCCCCTCCCCCAAGACATCTTCATTGCAGTTTGTTGTATCCCCCCTATTTCATTAGGTTATGCTCTTCACAGGGACTCTAGCAAGGAACCCTACCCAAACTTATGCGTTGATATTGTTTAGTATTTGATGCAAGGTGAGGTCATCCTTCTAGGGGTCTTCAATGCCCGCACCATTGACCAACAAATACCACTCTACAACAGATCATAGGATGCTCTTTGCCCTCATGAGATGGACCCAACCTTAGTTGACCTTCACTGGATGTCAGATAATGGGTTGGGCCCCCTTTTAACTTATGGTAAGGCGCCTTCTTCACTTGGATGAGTCTCACGAGGTGCTGATCCTTAATGGCCTGCCTTGTTTCCCAGATTCCAGTTGCTTCAAACGTTTTCCCCAGAACAGGTGGTCTAGCGTCGTTGACTATGTCATGGCCAATTTAGAATTGCTTTCATATATCTGCTAGCTCTTAGTCCTCCAGATTCCCTTAGTGGACCACACTCTCCTATCGTTTTCACTTAGAGTCGACCCTCCCTTTGAGGTCACCTTTTGTTTGATGATGGGGATGGTGATACTTATTCTACCCATCTCTATCAGATCCTCTACCCATCTCTATCGGATCCTCCCCCCCACTCTCCCATTTCTCATCACTTGAGTCAACTTCCAAATATGCCATCCTCTTTTTGGCTATTTGGGAAGAAACACTCAATCACTTTCCCTACATTACCAAAACGCCCTCTTGGTTCGTGAAATCCCGATCTAGCATGAACTAATGGTACAATGAAGAATGCAATTCATAGAATAAACAACTTTGCCAGGCCCTTCTACATGACCTTGCCTCCTACCTCAAACTGTGGAAATTTTAGTGTTATCTCCTTTGGCACACCAAACATCTCTTTCTCTTTTATAGGAGACAAGAATTGCGTAAAACTGTTTACCATTCTTGCAAAACCTTTTGACGCATCCTCTTACTTGTCATGTTGGTCTACCCCTTGATCTTTACCCCCGATCCATGTTCACCCATATGACCACCCTATATGACATCCCTGGACAACCACTTGTCCTAGTTACCAATAGAGCAATAGTTGAAGAGAGTTGTTAGGTAGAATTTCTCAACCATGGTATTTGTCCATTGGTCCAATATATAGTTGATCTATTTAACAATGTGGTTTGTTTAGAATTCGTGCTCACGTAATCCCATCAAACTATCCACCCAATCCATAATCATGGTCTAGTGACGATCCAAATAATTTTTGGGTTGTCATTGTGGATCATACTTTCCTTATGCTATATGCGACTACACTCTATTGGAGACTGTCAGAGATACTCGATGAGGGACTTCTTTGGGCCAGGGTTAGGCAGGATTTTGACTATAGTATCGGGCTATTGACCATATTTTCACCCTCAAAGTCATTATATAGGAGGTGAGACACTACTCTTCAAATGTTTTTTGTTGTTTTGTCAACTTTTAAAAAGCGTTTGGCTTGGTTTCGAGGGAGGCCCTATTCCAAAGACTTAGAGACATTGGCACTTTAGAGACTCCACTCATTACTATTATGCGTTTATGACTCTGTTTTGGGCTACCCCCACACAATGCGTGGATTGTCATATTTTGTTAGGAGTACCATTGGGGTGAAGCAAGGGTGTCCTCTATGACCCAATTTGTTTGGGATGTAGATATATGAGTTGGAATCCTTTATTGCAAGAGCATACTTGGCTTGAGGATGGGTGCCTCCTTCACGATGTCTTGATCTCCATCCTACTCTTCACCGATGATGTGTTACTTCTATCCTCCACTCGAGAGGGTCTTTGAAGACAACTAGATGCCTTATCCAAGTTTTGTGGTCTTCGACAATTGATGATCAACCTTGGTAATTGTAAAACCAAGGTTATGATCTTCAGTGGCTCAAAGAGCACTTAGTCGGAATACCATTTCTACTTTTAGGGCGAGGAGATTGAGATCACCATTGCTTACACTTACCTAGATGTTTTGTTTTCTAGGATGCGATTTAGTTTGAGACCAACTCTCTCGCCTTGGATCAACAAGGGATATGGTTTCCTAGCCCTTTTGGCACATGTTTTCAACAACACTTTCAGGACCTTCTATCCAAGATGGATTATCTGGATAGCATTATCAAGCCCATGGCTTTGTATGTACTATGGATGATGATGTTTGGGGATTGGGCATGTTAAAGGAGGACCGAGCTAGGATGGAGAGGGTTTAGGTTCTCTTGCTTTGTCGCATCATCTATTGCAAGAGGATTGTTTGCCAACACATTATCCAGGTCAAGTTTGCAACGTACCCTTTATGGGTTGAGGCCATTTTTACACTAGTTTCACTACTTTATCAAGTCCAAAATTTGATTGATTGGGCTGTCTATAGAGATCGGTACTCGTACCTTGCATACCACCCATTAGAGGCCATTGTCATTGACTTGATTGGGTCTTCTCCACGTGTCTATTGTTGGTTTGTTGAGATTACACACTTATTACAACTAGTAGGCACCTTGATGGATAGACTCCCCATATTTAGGTACTCCCTTGATACCCTTGGTTATCTCTTGCCGAACACATAGGAGTTGAACACGATCATTAGGGAGGACATTAACATTCAGCTCATTTGTGTAGATCCACCCTACGGGTTCAAACCCAAGATGACCTTCTATTCAAAGATTTCATGTAGATGAGAGATGACCTCATTGTTAAACCAACCTATACACTTTGCCACTAGATGCATGCGCTCAGGATTCCTCTTGACTAGTTTTGGGTTGGGTCTCATTGATTTTGAGTGGAAGCCGATCACCATATCCAAGAGCAGATAGGGCTTGTTGACTTTGCCATCTATAGGAGATTGAGATATAGGAACATTTAATTTTTCGATTACCCATCTATTATGAGATTTGAGGTTGATACCATTGCCTTTGCAAGGAGTCGTAGAACTCCATCTCCATCTTTACAGATATTCAGATTAGTGGTGCTTGGCTTATACATGAGGGATTTTTCTAGGCTTCTATCATCTATGCTCATACCACCTCCTTCTTGGTGCTCATAGATAGAGGCAACAAGAGGCAAGTGGAGATCAGTTCCACCTCATCTTCCAGTTCTTTGAGATCTCGAGGAGACCCTTGATCCCCACTTGTGAGACCTTTGTGATAGTGTTGGGTCGGGGCCTGGGACAATGCTTCTGTTCACGATAGACACCCTCTTTCCCACTCATCTAGATCTCAACAAAGAGTGGCCTCTTCTAGGCGGCATGTTGTACCCAAATCTTCCAATGCTTCCACATCTTCCAGTTCATCTGAACAATCATCCATCGGGGGTTTCTTCACTTTGGCCTTGGATGATAGGAGAGATCCAACTATTGCCAATACATGTTCAGAAGTTAGCAACTTCTCCTCTTCCTCATTAGTAGGCGATGGCTCCTCTAGACCTCGATCACTTTCTTTAGGCAGTTCTAGTCGAGACATTTCTCTTGGTTCTTGAGTCTTGAGAGGGATCTTTCCTTCCTTCTTTGGGATTCTCAGCTTTGTATCTTTTTATTTCTTAGACTTTAGCCTTTAGATTCTAGGTCTTTGAACTTTGAGGTTAGAGTGCTTTTATAGGAGTTGCACTTGCAATCCCACTATGTATTGTTTCTGATGTACCTTTATGGTCACTTGTTTGACATTAATAAAATTATCTTAACCCATCTTATCTTATCTTATTTTTTGTCAAAGGGTTCTTGCTGGGTTGGTGAAAGAGGGGTGTTTTAATTGCACCCATCAGGGTTTGATTTCCCCAAGTGACATGTTCGCCCCTTGTGGGATGGTGTGCCCCTTGCAAGCAGGCCGTTGTTCAGTGGAAGTCATCATGGCTGTTAATTTGGGCAGGGAGGTCACACACGTTAACTGTAACATGGCATCCTACCTCTTAATAGGTGGTGGACACTTGACATTCAAAGTAACAAGGAAGCATCCTTGTGAGTTTCTTGAATATCTATTCTACACTTTCCAACTGCCTTTTTAAATTTCCATGTTTCATGTATAATTACGAGGAACTGAAAAGTCGCTTGCAAATATTTTGATCCTACAATTCTCATTTTTGAAGAAAATTACGTTATTGAGTCTTCTATTGCCCTTTCTGAAAAATATTGCTGGTACTAACTTCTTCTATCAGATACATGTGGAATCATTCATATCAAGGTAGTTCTTATTTGAGTGGGTTGCATTTCCTGCTGTCAAGGTCACTCGCCATTTTTACAGTCTGATTCTCATTTGGCACTCCATGATGCTCCTGTGCAGTATGTTATATTACCTTGGTACCTGGATGCACTGTCATGAATTTTTTTCTAATAAAATGGTTCTTAGTAGTAATTGTGTGACTAGTGCATCCATAAAGATTTTGTAAGGATGTGCATGTTTTTTCAAATATTGCTAAAATGGCCCTAGCTTGTGCTAAAATGACCCTGGATTGTCAAAGGTGAAGTATTTCTCATGCAACCGGATGATGATTTAATGATAATAACTGAAAGCTGATGGATATTGGCTTCCATGCATAATCTAGGAGCCCTTTTGGCAACACAAATGAATTTCTTTACAGGGCACATTAATATCAAAGACAGGTCATTGAGACCATGGAAGATCTAAAAGGGATTTCCTAAACTTCTTGAAGGTGGGTTTTACCATTCACATTTTGCATCATGTACACTATAGAAACTTACTACAAACTAGGAAAAAAGAAAGAAATAAATTATGTGAATGTCCACTAGTGAGCAAAGACAGGTCAATGGGACTCAACGGTCCACCCAGTATTAATAATCAAATGGATAGTAGGGCATCTACTCTCTTGGGAATGACGAAATGATGCAGGAATGATGTAAAGGTGAGGATGAAATTGAACCCTCAATCATACACTAAAGAACACCCCTGTAAAGCATCTAGAAGGGGGGGAACCTAGTGATATGCTCCTGCCTACAGGAAATGTGTTGTGTACCAGAGGGGCCAAATGCCCTGCTATGCTGAACAAAGTTCACTTATCATAAACAGCTCTTTGGTGGTTATTTTATATTCTTTAGAAACATTGTTGTCTCAGCAGAGGCATAAGCATATAGAGGTAAAAGTCCAAAACTGAATTTTTCCTTTTCTTCAATGAGTTTTTAACTGATAAAGTAAAAGAAATCTTGATGTAGTTTCATATGAATGTAGATTAATAGCCCAAACCCCAAGGGGTTAGCTCAACTGGTTGTTGCCAATGTTGTTGGGCATTTGGCTAGTTCAGTGCCAGCAGGGGCTTGGTTTGAATTCCTTGGTGAGGTACACTAGTCTACATTGAGGGGTTTACTAGGGATGCCATTCATGAATGTGGGCAGGCATCCCTTGGGTTTCCCTGTTTTTCTTGGAAACAAATGAATGTAGATCAATAGGTGACAGAGAAGGAAACCCAAATCATAACAAGGATTAAAACCAAGAAAAACGTGAGATACTAAACTTTCCACAAGTAGAGTAGGACTTTCTCTCCTGTACGTACGTGCTGAGTCTCCCATCACTTTGCAATAGTTCATGCTATCATAAACAGAACATTCCACCTTGTTCCTCAGCAAGTTACTTTGAAATTGAAGTTTGGAAACTTGTATTCTTAAAGTTATAAATACAAGGTGTCTGAACAAAAAGGCTAGGCATAGAACTATCATCTAAGAGTGAAGAAAAATATCATATTATAAATGAAATCATTTGTTGCCCCTTTGTTCATCACTGTTTCTCTGTTATGAGTGACACAATGGATGTTATGTCTACTGTGAGTTTGTGACAGTTGTACTTGGGAAGAAAATTGAATATTAAATGTAGGGCCCAGGGGACATTTGGAAAAGTTTAACACGTTAAGTTGAATGGACATCTATTCTAGGACTGTACTATTGAAAAATGTAAAGTGATTGACTGAACTATATTTAAAAAATTGTATGCTGCAGATTCTTGAAGATGGATCCTTCCATAAGTGGGAGGGGTGCAGAGACTGTTTACCGTGACAAAGAAGGTATATATCCCATAATTTTTGGCTGTGTCCATTATTTTTGCAGCAAAATATACTTGCTGGTTCTTTCTGCAGTTATTTCTATTTATGATTGCTGTTTGAATTGGAAATCACTCTGAAGAGATTGGCTCAAGTGTTTACTGTTCAGATTGTTGCATGGTAGAGCTTTCAGATCTGGCATTTAGATGATTTCAGAAAAAACATAGCCATTCTAACAGTGTTAACTTTTACTACTGTTATTTTTGATGTCTCTATAGGCAAAAGGCTAGAAGGTGTGGAAGAATTCTTGCATTTGCAGCAGGGACAACCAAAACCTGAGGTAGTTGATTTTTCCTGGGTGAAATAATCCCATTATTCATGACTATGTTGCAAATCTCCTGAGGGAATGACATGATCCTTTAGCAGGTGCCAACTGCATATTTCATAAACAAGTTCCACAAGAATATAATTTTCTTCCCTTAATCTATGATGACTGATAACAGCATATGCAGTATTAACAAAAACGTTATACAATATACTTTTCTGCTTAGTAAACACTCTTGTTTTTATTCGTTATTAGTTCTTTGACATTAAGTTTACCATGTCCTTGAACACCTATTGTTGCAAGTTTGCTGATCCTTGTTGAATTTTTGTTGCTCGAATTTCAGTCACAGCAAAGTTTTGAAAGTGACCTGAATGCCCAAGTCTGCCTCAAAACTGACAACAGCTGAAGGTCCTTTTGTTTACAGAGCAGGTTCTCTGACTTAAAAAGGCAAATAAAGTTCTGAGAAATTGTTCTGTGCTGAACACTCTTAGGAGCAGTATTTCACAGAATTAAATAAATATGGTTCCTTTATGGAAAGAAGGAAAGGCTACTTGCATGAATTAAAGGAAAACTTATTACCATAATACCAAATGGAAGGAAGAATATAACCTAACAATAGATAAATTTTACTGAACAAAATTGTAAGGTTCCAACTTCCAAGGTGTTGATGTTTGTAGCTCGAAGAGGAACTTTTGCACAGGTTTAGTGTCAAACGTGTAGGAAGTCGTTCGAGTAAAATCTGTTTTGTAATTCACTTTATTAATAAAGTGGAAGTCTTTTGTTTGGTTGTCGAGTCTAATAAAGTCTATTTTTATTACACTAGTGATTTAGACTAATCATGTGAAGAAGAAGGGTAAAGGGAAGCAGCAGCAGAATCCGGTAGTAGTCTCAGCTGAAACTCAGATGATCTAGCTTGCCTCCAAATTCAGGAAGGATTTCTTGATGGTATCTTTCCTTTCTTCTAGCATAGTTCCGAAGAACGTGTGGTATGTGGACAATGGAGCATTGAGGCATATGACATCAGCACGGGAACTATTTTTAAGTCTAATAGAGCACTCTCTGAAGTTCAAGTCGAGCTTGGTGATGATGCCAATGTTGGCAAGTATCCAGTAGCATGAGTTGGTACCATTCCTTTCCAACTCTAGTCAGGTGACCCTTTACACTTTGATGATGTGTTATTTGTTTTAGGTCTCAAGAAGAACTTGCTTTCAGTTTCGATCATGGAAGATAAGGGCTATGTAGTAGACTTCATTAACCAACAAATCCTCATAAGATTTGAAGGAGTCTAGCCTAGGATTAGTTCAGGTGATTGGGTTCAGGGAAGGCAATTTATACAGGTTATAGTTTGAACTTGTTTGAGCCCTAGTGCATAACGCAAATAACTTGTGTGAGTTATGGCACAAGAGGATGGGGCACCTACATCACCGAGTGCTTCCTATTTTGAGAAAGATCATCATCGGTCTTCTAGAGTTCAACATTGAGCAACGGGATGTATGCGAAGGGTGTGCGTTTGGCATGCATGCCAAGGCTACTTTCCCAAGTAGTGAGCACAAGTCTAAGGGGATTCTAGATCTAGTGCATCCATATGTGTATGGACCGATGTCAATAACATCAATCATGAGAATGATATCTGTAGCATCAATCACAAAAAACATGTATTATGTTTCCTTCATTGATGACTTCTCTCGCAAAACTTGGATCTACTTCCTAAAGACCAAGGATGAAGTCTTTAGCAAGTTTCAGGAGTTAAAAGCTCTTGTGGAGAAGTAGATAGGGAAGGTCAAAGTTTTGAGTTCGGACAATGGGGGTGAGTATACCTCCAATGATTTTGAGAATTTCTGCAAGGATGAAGGATCAAGAGAGAGTTCATTGTTTCGTACAACCCATAGTAGTATGGGGTTGCAAAGCGGAAGAACCAATCCATTATAGGGGTTCCTAAAGCCATGATCAAGACAAGGATTTGCCAATGCTTCTATGGGTAGAAGCATGCAATGCAACAATTGACTTTTAGAACAGGTGTCCTCATAGGATTTTGAGGGACAAGACACTAGAGGAGGCTTTCACTGTTGTGAAGCTGGAGGTGAGTCATTTTCATATCTTTGTTTGTCCAGTTTACATCCATATGCCAACTGAGAAGAGGACCAAGTTGGAGCCCTCCAGCGGGAAGGGCTTGCTTATTGATTACAATGAGACTTCAAAGGCCTACAGGATCTATATTCTAGGGGAAAGAAAGATAATTCTAAGCAGGGATGTAAAGTTTGAGGAAGACTTTGCATCCAAGAAGTCTTACGAGTCAATATCAGTGTCAAACCAAGGTTACCAATGACTTGTAGTTTGGGGTAGCAACCATCAAATGCAAAGGAGCCACCAAATCCTACTAGTACTATCAGGAGGCCTCGTTGCTTCACTTAGACATTGAGGGATGGTCAGGAGCATGTTGAGGCTCCTAGGATGAGCAACATCATAGATTTTGAGCCTTCCAACTTTCAAGAGGAAGTGGACTAGTAGGTTTGGAGTGATGCCATGGTGGGAGTACACATCTATCATGAAGAATGATGTTTGGGACATTGTGTCTAGACTGGAGGGGGAATCAATAGAGACATCCAAATGGCTTTACAAGATCAAACATGTGGTAGATGACAACATATAGAAGTACAAAGCAAGGTTTGTGGTGAGAGGGTTCTCTTGGAAAGAGGGAGTAGGTAACCACTTACGTTAGAGTAGTGATGTCTTTAATCTCCATCATGGGATGTAGGATACATTAGATGGATGTGAAGATAACTTTCCTTAATGGGATATTTGAGGAAGAAGTAAGATGCGATAAGATAAAATAGGTTTATTAATGTCCATCAAATGGCCACTAAAGTAGGTCAAAGGGACTACTAGGTAAAATGATGTCAATACAAAGTGGGAGCGCAAAAGAGGCACCTATAAAATTATAAAGCAGGAAGCAAAGATGTGTACATCAAACAATCTCAAGGCTTTGAGATTGGTGGGAAGGAGTCCTATGTGTGCATACTAAAAAAGGCCGTATATGGTCTTGACTCTCAAGCAACCACCAAGAGCATGGTATTCCAGGATCGATGGATACCTGTAGAGCATAGGATTCACCAAAGTGAAGCATATCCGAACTTATATTTCATATTATTGAGCTTGATATGCTCAATTTGGTACTATATATAGATGACCTGTTTCTTATAGGTTCATAGGAGCTCATTATAGGGCGTAAGGCAGATAATGTAGCTGAGTTTGAGATGTAGGACACGGGCATTATGCATTACTTCTTGGGGTTGGAGGTTTATCATAGACCTTAACTATGGAGGTCTAGCAGAGACCTTAAGTATGTAGTTGAGATCCTAAAGAGATTTTAGATGGAGGACTGCAAACTCATGGCCATCCCTATGATCACTAATATGAAGAAGGCTAGATATATGTTTTGCAGTGAACACCTTAAGCCAATTCATGGTGGAGCCAAGGTAGAAACATTGGGTAGCGGAAAAACATGTGCTTAGATACTTAAGGGGCACAATGGAGTGTGGCTTGAGATATCTTGGAGATGGTGAGGTGAAGTTGCAAGGGTATACAGACTTAGATTGAGCAATCAGTGCATTAGATAGGAAAAGCACCTCAGGGTGTATCCCTATGATCACTAATATGAAGAAGGCTAGATATATGTTTTGCAGTGAACACCTTAAGCCAATTCATGGTGGAGCCCAGGTAGGAACATTGGGTAGCGGAAAAACATGTGCTTAGATACTTAAGGGGCACAATGGAGTGTGGCTTGAGATATCTTGGAGATGGTGAGGTGAAGTTGCAAGGGTATACAGACTTAGATTGAGCAATCAGTGCATTAGATAGGAAAAGCACCTCAGGGTGTTGCTTTAGCTTAGGATCAACGATGATATCTTGGTTTAGCTGGAAGCAAACTTCTGTGGCACTCATCTCAAAAGAGCCAAAGTGTATGGCAACAGGTGCAACTAGTTATGAGCCCATTTGGCTTCCCAAATTGCTTGCAAGTTTAATTGATCAGGAGTTGGATCCTATGATGATTTACCATGATAATTAGAGTTGTATCAAACTCTCTCGGAATCCAGTTTTTCATGATAAATCCAATCACATTGAGATTAGATACCACTTCATTTGAGACAGGATTCAGAAGGGAGCAATGAAGCTCCAATATGTACCCACATATCTGCAGGTTGTTGATATTCTGACCAAGCACTTAGCAAAAGGGAAGTTTGAAGCTTTCAATGACAAACTGAGATTGGTGTAGAATTCCTTCTTTGCTAAGAGGGAGTGTTGATGTTTGTAGCTTATAGGAACTTCAACACAGGTTTGGTGTCAAACGTGCAGAAAGTCATTCAAGTCAAAACTATTTTGTAATTCTCCTTATTAATAAAGTGAAAGTTTTTTATTTAGCTATTGAGTCTAATAAAGTGTATATTTAATACACTACCGATTTAGACTAATATCTACTGTACATCTCATTGTGAGATTATGTTTTTGGTAGATTAGGTCTTTAGCTCAAGTATAAAGGCAGGTCAAGGTAGAGGGTAAAGACACATTCATTCTTCACTCAAAGGTATTTTGGTTGGAAGGTGAAGAAACTCATATGAGGAGCAAAGTTAGAGTGTTGGAGAGGAGCCTGATTCAATGCAAAGGCCAAATTCAGAGATCAAGCAGTAGTAGCAAAGGTCCGTATAGTTCGTATAGTCATACATACAACTTGTACCATAGGTAGCGACCAACAAGGTATTTCTTGGTTTTTGGTAGGCAATTTTTCTTTGTAAAGTGTGTAGATTTTGCCCTATTTGAGTGTACAGTATAACTGTTAGTTTCAACAGATTGTGGAGGTTTCCTTGTAAGTTTTGATTTATTAGTGAAAAGCTGATTTGAAGGAGTAAATTGTTTGTGTGCTGTGTTTACGCTTTTGTTGTTCAATTTTTAGCTAGATGTGTGATTACCGCTATGTGAAGAATTTAATTTCTGCAAATTAAATAAAAGTTTATTTATTTGAGAACATAATGACGACATTCACTAAGGGTTTGGAAAATTTACACTAACAACCTCTTTGGTAGGGTTGCCATGTTGATACTTTAACCAAGGTCAAGCATCAATTCAAATTGACGTATCCATATGCCAATGAAGTATTGCCAAGGGGCTAGGAGACATCGCTCTCCTAACAAGGTGAAAACATTTTTGGAGTTATTCCAAAAGCTAACAAAATTCCCTATACTTGGCATGATTGGTCAAAATAGGTCAAAGTTGGTCAAATCTGTGAGTTAAAATCGATGAGCTGATCAAGCTTGCTAATTAAAATTGGTATAAAATTGTTTTTAGGAAAACTCGTTGGTCATTTATTTTTCCTATTTTTTCTTGTTCTCTAATATTGGCTTTGTTTGGTGTAAGGGCTATTAGAAAATATGACTAATTGTAGCTAGATCTTCAGATGTAAATAATAACAAAAGAAAAAATACTTTTAGACATTAGCAAATAGTAAAATATTCAAGGAAAACATGCATGATGTAATTAGAAGCTATATATTGTATGAGAATATCGACATATAGAAAAATATTCAAGGAAAAACATGCATGATGTAATTAGAAGCTATATATTGTATGAGAATATCGACATAAAGAAAAATATTTAAGGATAAAATTTGTATAATGTAGCTGTAAACCATCTACTATCAGTTTTTAGAATATCAACATTCAAGGCTTTAGCTTATGAACTATCATGTCAGTACAATGTTCAAAATTTCATTTGCCCTATGATACCGAACATGTCCATATGGGCCATCGTGTCTCATCTCATTGTGTCGGACACAGACACGTCCTAACACGGTGTCAGACACGTGTTTTAGATGAGTCTTGTTTTAGGACACATTTAAAACACGTGTTCGACACCTTGTCAAGACGTGTCCCAACCATAGGACATAGTGTCCCTAAAACAGGATATAACCCAAAAAACTGTAAAAATACAATTTTACCCTCATTCATTCACATTTTTAAGTGAGGCTTGAGCTCTAAGAGGGGATTTTTTGCAGGTGAAGAGCATTAGAAGGTTTTCCATCTTGATCTACCCCTTTTTGTATTTGCCAGTGGCATTCCAACATCTATGCAATACATTTTGATTTTGATGACCTCATGAGAAATATGATTTCGACATCTATGTAATAGAACATTTTGATTTTGATGACTTAATGATAAATTTTGTGTGCCTATGCGAACCCACTGCATTGATGGAATTATAGCCCCCCATGTTTGCCATCCTTCTTTGTTTGCAGTTTGTGATGTACTTTTATTATTCTTCCATACACATTTACATTGTTTGGCTCTTAGTTGCGATGTTTTATTATTATTTTTCCATGTACATTTACATATTACATTGTTTGGCTCTTAACCTCTCAAATCAAGTCAGGGAGCATGCAAATAAGTATTATGTGGGGGCATATTCCACGAACAACATCACAAGGGGATTCATTTCTCAAATTCACATAGGGGAGGTTACCCCTTATTTATATTCCTACCCATGACATTCATGATTCAATCCAAGTTGCATCATTATTGTAAGTTCCTAAAGGGTGTTTAGTAACAAAAAAATATAATAAAAGGGTCTGGTCCCCATCCATGTAATCTAATCAAATAGAAATATTCCTATTCTAGTTGGATTTCTTATACTTCTCACGAGCATCCAGTAGTGGGGGCGAGGGAAGCCAATCACCAATCTTTTTCCCTTGTTCCAATAGTGGAGTGAGGCCTACCCCTTCCCGCTAATAGGGGTTTCAATTAGGTCTATCATTGACATATGCATTGTGATTTGTGAATGTGTAATGTGTATTAATTGTATTTTCTATTGAATATTTGTAAACATTTTAGTTTCTTCAAAATTTGGATCTAAATGTCTATATATACGTGTGTGTGTGTCCTCCGTGTCCTAATTCTGGGGGTTGTAGTGTTTGTGTCGGATACTCGTATTCCTGTGTCCTCTGTGTCTCATGTCCTCGTGTCAGGTGACATAGCATTTGCCTCTTACTTTTCCCATATTGAAAGCCTCACAGGGAAATTGAAGGGATCTTTCCCCACATTCATGGATGGTATCCCTAGTAAACCGGTCGTTGTCGGTATGGACTAGTGTACCTCACCCAAGAAGATTGGAACAAGGTTCCTCTTAACATGGAACTTGTCAAGTGCCTAGCAACATTAGCAACAGCTAGTTAAGCTAACCCTTTGAGCTAAATTCATATGCCTATTTCCATGATCATGCCCATGTTTTAAAAAAAAATTGAATATTTGATGTATTTTAGTGCATCAACTTGTCATGTTTTTATAGTTCTTGTCGAGTTGAACCTTTCGCTTTGGCTTGTCATGTCATTACTAAGTCCATGTCATGTGACTTTGAAAGCAACCAAAGACATCGTTACCACCAAAACATGTACTTCAAGAATCTTCGAGTGCCTAAACAAAGTGCAAACTTATGGAAACTTAGGAGCACTGGTCATTGTCTCCACAACAAATGTTCTTCTCACCTTAGGTTGGTTCATTTTCAGCACAAGGGGGTAATCCTTGAATAAACCACTAAACCATCCCTAAATGCATACATGAAAATCAGATTAGTAGAGTATGGAGTTTTTAGGGTTTTGACAATATAAGGTGTAGCTAAGAGGACAAGTTCCTTATTCTTTGGGCTATGGAGGTAGGGAAACAAGATGACAAAGTGGTTTGTAGTGGAACAAAGAACACTATTAAGGAAATTAGCATTGTACCTTTTTTTCCTTGGAAAAAACTCCTTGGGAAACTCCTAGCCATTTTTCCTCATTTCAAGGATGGCACCTAGTGTAGACTTAGTGTGCCTTACTTGATGGGAATCAAACTGGGGACATAAACATCGCACCGGATTATTGACAATGCTTTGATCATAGTTTGAAAAATCGAAATCATACTCATAATTGGTCGAGGGTCAAACTTCGAATCAGAATCAGAATCGGTCGATTTGAATTTAATGAATCGGTTTACTAAAAAATACATAAAATATGTAAATTTAAAAGAAAAGCAACATTTTCAAGTTTTCAACATTCACAATTCATGGCTATGGAGTATGGACACGATCTTCAGCTCAACAGTCACGATTCAAGGTTTCAAATTTCAAACTTCAGGTGGCTCTCCAAGTCTCGACTCTCCACAACGATGAATGTAAATGAAAAAAAGGGTGGGGAGGCCGGTAATTACAAAGTTTGTGTGTAGGGTTGTGTTAGGAACTTAGGTTAGGGCCTTAAGCAAAAATCAGACAATTTTTTTTGTTTCCATGGGTCCCCACGAAGCCACATCACCGTATCAACAAAACCAACTGAAACTTTACGTAAATCGGTCGATCTGACCAGTTCTGTACCGAACCAACCAATTCGTTGTCCAAATCAGTTGGTTTGTTACCAAACCGTCGACTGAACTAATTTGAGCATCGAGTTGGATCGGTTAGTTATCAAACCGGTGAATCGGCCGAAACTGAAACCGGTTTGGCCGATTGTTCAAACTATGGTCTTGACAACAGTGGCACCAGCCAATTGAGCTAGCCCTCAAGGTTGATTAGTAGTGTACCTTACTAACACGATCAATCCACTTAATAAGAAAAATTGAATGAAATGTTAATAAATATATGACTTCACCTCCAATAAACATCAAGGGTAACATGCAAAGAGAACAATGGGGCAACCTTCAAAATGAATGAATTACCAACATTTTCTTCATTAACGGATCAGATTGCATCAAGAGATCAAAGAGGACCCAATAGCTCACAAATAAACCTCTTCGTCAATGCCAAAACAATCTAGAAGAAAGAGAAAACAACTATAGATAAGAGGATTGCACTAGCAGATTTACAATGGCAGCCTTACACATCAATTTGACTTACATAAAAGAAGAATAAGATGGAAGCACAACTCTGTCGAAGCACAACTCTGTCATTATCCCTTTTTCCTTTCCTGCAAAAAGCAATGTACCTAGCCTTTAGGGGGTATTTTTCTCTCACTTGAACTCCTCTTTGCAAATGAGACTCATCTCCTTTTATATCTTCATCATCACACCTTTTTACGTTAAAATATTACTCTAGAAGCTATTGGACTCCTCCCATTAAAATATTATTAAACATACCTCTATTCCTGCAAGGATGGAGTGGTCCCTTCTAAAAGCAGTTTGGACTCAATCTTAGGGTTTGAGGATGTGAAGAATGTAGCTTGAACATGAAATTTTGCATAGGTTCATGGTTTGAGGATGTTGACGAATGTAACTCGGATAGGAACTTTCGCACATGTTTTGTTTGAACATGTTGGAAGTAGTTCGAGTTAATTCTATTTTGCAATTCACTTTACTAATAAAGTGAAAATCTTATATTTGATTGATTGATTATAAGAAAGTGTATTTACACATTAGTGATTTAAATTGATCTCAACCATACAACTCACATTGTGAGATTAGGGTTTCAGCTCAAGTATAAAGGTAGGTCAAGATAGTGTTTAAATGCATAGCTTTGTTTGATAGGGACACAATCAAAGAAAGAGCTTAACACATTAGTTAGGAGACAGACAACATGTCAACAACATAAGCAATTTGTACAATGAGGCTGCACAATATAGTTTGTACAATAGTAGGCTATATAGCAGTGCTGTTGCTCAATTTTTTTGAGCAGGCAAAAGTTCTTAAGGAGGCCATAAACCTTAGGTTCAAGGTGAATTTGTTTACCATACAACTGCTGGTTTTTAGCAGTTGTGGAGGTTTCCTTGTAAGCTTTGATTAAGTTAATGATAAGTTGATTTGAAGGACACAAATCCCTGTGCATGTGTGAAATTGTTTATGCTTATGATATTTACTTTCCAACTATTTATGTGATTGTTTCTGTGTGAAGAAGTTATTTATCTGCAATTAAATAATTTGCTTGTTTAGTTGAGAGCATAAGAACAATTGTATCCTAATGTTTGCAATTTTCACATGGTAATAGAGTCTGATTGAGAGGATCTAAAGAGTTTACAATAGTAGATCAACTATCAGAAACAGTTGCTGAAACAAAATGTCGGGAACTAGGACCAACTGTTAGAGGGTTTTAGAAGTAATGCTTATCAAATTTGGGAGCTTGTGTGTTAGAGCTCAGAGATGGCATTAGCTAGCCTCAGGTTCGAGGACAGATTGGAAGGTGCCCTGAATCTCCTATCTTGGAAAGTTAGGGCCAAACTCCTATTGGAGGAGAATGATTTCTAGGATATCGTAAAGGATGTAGTTACTCAGCCAACAAATCCGTGGGATTTGGTAGTTCACAAGAAGAAAGAAGTGAAAGCTAAGAGAATGAGTTTGGCTGGCAAACAAAGGATATGTTGCATTTAAACAAAGCTATGTATTTATTTGAGAAGATGGCAAAGGATATGTTCGATGCTTTGATTAGCCTTTATCAGAGCGAGAACATAAATAGGAAGATAATGTTGGATAACAGAATCAAATCAGTAGATAAGATAAGATAAGATAATTTTATTAATGTTTGACTAATGACCAAAAAAACAGGTCAGTGGGACTGTCGAGTACAATGACGTCATTACAAATTAGGAGTATTAAAATGTCTCCTATAAAAGGCAATACGGAGAAAAGAAAGTAAAATAGAAAAGAGAATGAAGGAGTGTTACAACTTACGTTGCACTTGTACCCAACGCACCTTCAGATGTGCCCAGGGAGAGAGAGGCCATTTTTTTGACTAGGAGGGGTGTTATTCAGTAGTGGTGGTCACGCCCGGGCCTTTTGGTCCTTCCTTCAGGAGTATTATGGCTTGATGGCACTACTCATTGCCCTTTGTTGGGGTTTTTAACCCTAGGATTGGGGTCCAGGGCTCGTAGGGGTTGATCGTTGGGTCACATGACCCCACACCTTGTTTCTTTGCATCGATGGCCTTTGTTTCGACTGTGAGACCTTGGTCTCCCTTCACTTTCACCTCAAACTCCCTCTTGGTCCTTCAGCTGACTGGCGCACTCTCTCCCTGGCCTTCTTCCATAGATGACGTCATCCTTCCACCCAGGCCGTACTACTACTTTGATGAGGGCGTCGAGGGATTTACAACATTTTCGGGGTTAGATGGGGCATGATGCCCCCCCTCCAGCTCACTTCAGCCTTTCGTTCGGAGTGATTTGCTTATTTTTAGCAGTTTTAGTTTCCCGGGGAGGAATACCGTAGGTAGCCTACTTTAGGCCATTTTTGAATTATTTTATATTATTTTTTTATAATTTTAAGTTGACATTTTATAATTTCAACTTGACTTTTTAAAGGCATGTTAGTCTGGTTATTTTTGTGTCGAGAGGCGCTTTCTACAGCTCAAATGGGTGAGATGTGTTCTGTTTGTAACGTTGATGTGGCACATGTCGGCTAAATAAAAATAATAATAATAAAAAGTAAAAAATAAAAAAAATTATAACATGTCGGCTTATAATTTAAAAAAAAAAAAAATTATACTCATATATATACAACCATATTAGGGCAATACTCACAATCTTACAAACTGAGTAGTAAAATATTAGTAGTAAAATTCAATTGACTTGAGTAGTAAAAAGAAAAATTATAAAACCAAGAACATATAAAATATAATTTTAAATTAGCTAAATTGTAAAACACATTTATGTAATTATATATCAAATTACAATTTAAAATTTCGTTGACTTGAAACCTAAGCAGAGATAATGTTAGGAATAAAATATGTGATAGAAAATAAATTACAAAATAATAGCGATTACAATAGCAACACTAGGTTTACCTTAGAAAACCCCGTAGGGAAATGGGCCACTAAAACCATGTGCCTTAAACCACTTACATCCTTGCTCATTTCCAAGTCAAGGTTAACCCTAACATGTAAATGTTCATTTTTAGTTATAGAGAAAAGCAATTCATTTCTCAAAAACATTTGGATAAATGTTTAAAATCTTCATTTGATGGTAAAATGTTTTTCAAATTCCAATTTATTCTGGAAATCTAGATTTTAAAATTTTACATGGATTATTTTACTCATTAACTACTCTTAATATTCATTATTAGTTTTAAAGAAAGACAAGTAAAGCAATTTTTTGAAAACTATTTGATTATATGATTATTAATGTTACTCAACTCATTCTTCTACTGATATTTACCCTATTTTGAAATTACTTAAGCAAGTTGGTTATTTCCCTTCCAAGTAGGAATACTTATTAGACATTTTTGTAAATTAAAAAGGGGTTTGCACCTTAAGAGAACTTGATCCCTCTCGGTGCTTGGTAGAGCCATAGTTAAAATGGATCTATATTGGTTGTAAATTGAGTGTGAGAATACTATAAATAAGCCTCTCCTCACGTCATTTGAACATAAGACAAGTGTACATTATGTTACTTTTTTACCCTTCTTAGGGCTCTTGGAAGTGATGCGCACCTCTTGAGGAGACTATCTTTTTTTGGTTTGAAGGTAATTTCTTGGATTTTCTTTGGTTCATGCTCTTTGCTAAGGTGATATTACAATTGTTTGCTTAACACATGCACAAGGAGGTATCTAAGGTCCTTTTCTTGATTTCTCTTTGTTAAAAGTTGATGAATGATGCTTGTTCATGGATTGAATGGTAGCCATTAATGCTGCATTTAGTCTAAATTAGGTCACTCGTTAGCCTTTTGTTACCTTGGTATTGTGAAGGACGTCCTCTAGATGGAGTCTTTGAAGCTTGGGCTTTAGATCTTTGAGTTTTGCCCTAGCTAGTCTTTCTCTAACTAGCTCGTGAGGTTGTTAGGGAAAGCCCTAGTTTGCCACATTTTGAAAGGATCTTTCAAGAGAAAGGTTGGTCACCTTCCTTGATGCCCTAGGGTTAGGATAAGACCTTAAAACCAGTGTTCCACCAAGTTTTTAGGACGCGGGGGCGTGGGAGCGGGGAAACGCACATTAGGGACGTGTAGAGATACCCCAAAATTTTGGGGTATTTTGGGGGACGGGAGGGTGGGGAGGCGTCGGGGTCCCTAACATAGGGGGGTCGGTCTCTAAAATTATTAAAAAAAAGAAAAATAATAAAAGTATGAACCCCAACATATAAACATATAAATTCTTCATCCCATCACCATTTGCATACTAGCATGCTTATTTTCCCGAAGAGTTTAGTGTAATTTAATGTAATCGTTATAGCCAAGCATATCATATCGATGTTTGTTTCCTTTTATTTGTTTCTATTTCGTTTTAAAATGACCATTTAGTGTAAAAGCCTAAAATTTAAGATGAACCATTTCTTTTTTAAGTAAAAAAATTTAAAAAATCGAGGGTAGACGGGGTCTATCAGAGCCCCCCATTTTCAGGAGGGGGCGTGTGGGAGTCTCCCAATCCGGGAAACTCCTAGACCTGCGTTTCCCCAAGTTTCGCAAAAAGGGGGGCGTTGGGAAACGTTTCCCATGGAGCCCCCGGGGGGTGGGAAGCGTAGGGGGCGAGCCCTCGACCCTGGGAGGCGCGTCCCCGTGGAACATTGCTTAAAACCCTCTTGGCTTTGTTCTTGTCCAATTTTCCTTCAAATATCTTGCATTTGCATGTCTAATTATTGCATTTTGCATGGTAGTTTAGGGTAAATTTAGGTCTGCAATTTTATGTTGAAAACCCTAAAAATCAATTTTTTTTTTGCAATTTCGAGCCTCCTTAAATATTCACTCTCTTTCCCTACAAATTTGGCCTAGCCTCCAAAGCCCTAAAAAGCCTAGGGCAAAATGTAACACCCCGGTTTTGACCCTGACTGCATTAAATGTATATGATGTATATATTGTAATTAATTGTGGTGTGGACCTAAAGGCAAAAGCCCCACCATTGATTTATCGTTTTATGTTTCGGCGATTAAAATCGATGCCGATGGTATTTTGTGCTAGCTAAGCACATTATAATTATGGACACCATGTACATATGCAATTTAATTAAAATACCCACAGCCATCTATGTCAATGCAACAATAATGAGATGGGGGCATGATTCCTAAGGATAAAGGGGGGGGGGATATTCAACCTTTGGGGCCAATGGGGAAAAGCCAAATGTCAGCAAAAGAACCCAAGAGAGTGGGCAACTACTTTCCTTGTCTTATTCACCAACCAATTTAATTCCCATGGGTTAGTTAGGCAGTTATTGCCTTGGGGAAACGTATGCATGGGTAGCTGTCAGTTCTGGCAGAGCTGCCAGTCTTTGACCTCACGCATGCCCAAAGAAGGGGGGGGATCGCATTTCAGTCCCTCACATGGGCAGAAAACCCATTCCACATTCATGCAGGGGAGTTGGCTAGAGAAAGTCGCAGAGGGAGTGGCAACTCACTACTCACACAGGAGAGATTCCTTATGTGCTCACGCGTAGGCAGACAATTGCTAGATGCACTCACGTGGTGGAGATTACTCCCATTTGTGGTTGCCGTGTGTTCCCCCTCACGAGGGCAATCGTTCTCTGCAATTTCTTCAAGCAGGAACTCGTTTTTTTAGTGAAGCCAGGGAGTGGGAGAAGAGACCCACGATTTTCTGAGGGTGTTGAGTCCGTTTTGGCCACGGGGGGTAGTCCCTACAAAGAGTTTCTAAGGCTCTTGTGTTTTTTTAAAACGTTTTTTGGTGTATGATGCAAATGGGTGTTTTTTAGGAGTTTTTTTGAAAGACTTACAATAAAAGAACCAAGTAAGTACTTGCAATAGAATTAAAGATACACAACCATTTGACAATTACAATTTCAAAGTAAAGCATCCATGATATGAAAATAGATGAAAAAATGCTTCAGATAGATAATAAACAAATGATAAGATCAGTGCCAGATGGAGTGCTTGAGATCGTTTTGCAAGTGTTCTTGGTAAATTTTAAAGGTGAAGTTGATTATTAAACGGGAAGGGGATCTCCAAGATATACCTTTCAGTACTGGAGATATGTCCGGATTCTTAGAAGAGTGGCTTCGCACGGGAAAATGCGGGCTAGATGGAGTCGTGGGGGGGTGTTCAACACTACACCAACAAGGATGTAGCCTAATGGCACCCCACGGTCGCTTTCTAGTAGTTCCTGCTTTCCCTGAAGAATTTTCCCACTACTTCTTAGATTTGTTACGCCGGATTCCATAATGTTTGAGGGTTGTGAGTTTTATTAATGTAACTTGATTACTTAGATGTGAGGATTTAATAAGTGCACAGTACCGCTTTTGATATCCCCAAGTGTCAGATTAAGTCGCGAGGGGTACAACATACATGGTAAAGGAAAAATGTTTGTTCCGATTTTATTAATTGTGAACAAGAGCCATTGTAACAACCCTCCGACAGAGAGCACTCTTGATCCTCCTTATGGAGAGATTCAAGAGATTTATGAAAACAAAGCAAAAGATGCTGAAGTAAATGAACTAAAACTAAACAACAAACTCTCCAACAGAGTACACTCTTGATCCACCTTTCGGTGAGATTCAAGAGATTTCATGTTCCTTTTCTTTTAACAATTTATATAAAAAAACAAGAAAACTACTCTAAAAAGGAAGAGAAAACCTCTCCGATAGAGAGTGCTCTTGATCCACTTTTCAGTGAGATTCAAGAGACTTTGGGTTCCTTTTTTAACAATTTATATAGATAAAAGAAAGCTTGAAAAATGAAGCAAAGTTATACTAACAGTCCAGGACTTTAGCAAACTTTTATAAAAAATAAAACTAACTTTTCCTACTCTACCCAAAGAAATTATTGTGCAGGTATAAAGCAAAGAAAATGGACAATGGACAATACGGGTTTCCCCCAAATGGGGGAAGTGGAGTGTGGGAGCCTTTATCCCTCTTGCTCTTTATTAACTTGTTTACAATATCTTTTTTCTTCTGAGGAATACTTTTTGTCCTTTGGAGTTAGGATAAAAAAAAGTTTCCATTTTTTAAAAGAATGGGTAAAGAAGAAAAGGGAGAGAAGGAGAGGGGGTTGGAAGCAGCCTTTTTTGATGGTTCAAATCTTTGCATGTGCCTCCAAAACTCCTCTTTCCTGAAAGATAAGTATAAAAACCAGCAAATAGAAAACTCAAGAAAAGGTTTGCATGTTAGCTCAAAGTGCATAAAAATTTAAGATATAGTACTTGCAAATGATAGGAAGAATATACTACTTCAAGTACTAAAGCTAAACAAGGCTAGATCTAAGCTTTTGATAAATAAACTTGGAAAAATTCTTAGATCTATATAACAAGAGATATAATGATAAGATTTAAATTTTTGATCTACTCGTTATGAAGCAAAAAGTATCCTGAAAGAAATATTTTTTGAAGTTTTGAGGATGAAGAAAGAAGATCTCAAGTCCAAGCTTGAACAAATTTGAGCGAGGAGAGAGCCTGTGGAACAAGAAACATTAGATTCATAAAATATAGTGAAGAAAGATAAGGTGCAACCAAGCTTTGATCTCTACTTCACGTTTGGTGATCTGCAAAGCTACAAAACCCTTTAAGCAAGTGATTAGATCTAGTATGGTAAATTAAACAAGAACAAAAGCGCACAAGTATAACTGGCTACAAAATGCAACTCTTAGATCTTATATAACTACACATATGCAAGCAAATTGAACCTTCAAATGCCTACTCTATGGATTAGAATATAATCTTCTAAGCTAGATAACAAAACTTGCATAAACAATAATGGAGCTACACAGATATCACCTCTGTTATAAGCCAAACATTCACCATGAAAATTCTTGCGCCATCAAATTGTCCTCCAAAGACTCAACTTTGTTCATAAGAAAGATAAACAATTACAATCATATGGCCATAGGTCCTTTGCTTCCATCATCCACCCTGAAGAGGGAGAAGAGATCTCTTATTTATACAAAAAGGAAGAGAGCTATGAAACCCTAGTGAATTGCATGAAGGAGGGGCGCAACCACCAACTGACTGGAGCTCAAACTGCTTTGATCTGAGGATGAACTGGACTCTGGTAGTTGTGATTGGGGTGAGGTGGCCTCCACCTAGGCAAGGCGCCCACCCTATCACTTTGTAATCATCAGTCAACCATTAAAAACATGCCAAGGAGAGAATTCGCCCAAGCTAGGTTAGGAAGGCGCAAATCCCAAGGCTCAGTCATCTGCAGTGCTCCAATATTGACTCAGATTAGGTGGGTGGTGATTGGAATCTTCCCAGATGCTCTTTGCCATTCCATTTAGCTCTTTACTTTATTCAAATTGGATTATTTTGGAGAATTTTTGATTTATCTCCTTTTTTGATTTCTCTTATTATTTGAATTAATATTCCTCATTTATTAATTTTGAGAAAATATTCAATTAAGTGCAAAATAATCATCAGAAACTTGGGATAAGTGGGTATAGGGGTTAAATGAGTGACTTGGCTTAGTAAACGAGCCCCCATTTGTCAAAATCCACCCCCAAACCACTTAATTATTACATTTTGAAAAATTTCAATTAAACCATAGGAAAATTGGCTTAATTAATTGAAAATTTTAATTATTTAAAAAAATAAAAAATAAAAACTCGAGGACATACGCTAAATTTTTTTTTTTTCAGACAATGTTTTAACACACCTAGGGACCTAGGAAATGACCATAGGACATACCAATAGTGTCTAGTAGGTTCATATTTTACAGTTGGACTCTAATAACCCCCCAAGGCCTAACCACCAAATTCGGGCATTCCAGCTTTGGAGGTAGCATAAGAAAAACTCATCGATTATTACTCGGCTGAAGGCAAAGCATAATCGGCAAGGGGAAAAACTCCTTGGAATACCTTACTTGATTGTTAAGTCTAAGGGAACCGAGCCACTCAAGACCCCCCCTACTAGCACACTTTATTACAAACCCCATGGGGTATGGTCATTTCGACAAAAGAAATAAAAGGGCCCAAACAGCCTAATTTTGGAACAAACTGAACTTCTGAACTATGGAAATGAACATGCATCATGTTCAATAAGTGGCGGCTCAATAGAAGTTCAACTATTGTATAAAATAGTTGGTAACAAATATCACAGAGTCTTTCTATGTGGTCAAAGTAGCAAATACAAATGTAGTACTAGGGGTTCAATGGATATACTCTATAGGGATGTATACTACTGATTATTGCACCATGGAGATGGAGTTCAAGGGGTAGGATGGCAAGAGAGTGGTCTCGAGGGGCATGGACACTTACCCCTCCATGCTAGTATCATCATAGAGGATGGAGGTAGTGCTCAGACAGGGAGACATAGAGTGGGAAATCGATTGTTTAGATACTTTCCAGAAACCTCCAAATAGCAACACACAACATCTCGCAGACATCCAGGCATTACCACAGAAACATGAGAAAGTATTCAAGGATCTTCCAACAGGTAGACTACCCGATAGGGGATTCGAGCATATCATTAAGCTAGAAGAGGGAACCAAGACAGTTATCACCACTCCTTACAGGCATCCAAAAAGATACAAAGATGAATTAGAGAGGACAGTCAAAGAATTACTTGAGTTGGGCTACATATGCCTAAGTTCGAGCCCATTTGCATCTTTAGTGGTCTTGGTGAAAAAGAAGGACGGGGCATTGCGGATGTGTATCAATTACACGGCCCTTAATAAGAAAACCATCAAGAATAGGTACCCCATTCCCATAATCGATGAGTTGATGGATGAGCTACAAGGGACAAAGTCTTTTTCTAAAATTGACCTTCGATCAGGGTACCATCAGATCTGGGTAAGGGATCAAGACATTGCTAAGACAACATTCCGTTGCCACTACGGACATTATGAGTTTCTTGTCATGCCTTTCGGACTTACAAATGCCCCAACAACTTTCCAATCCTGCATGAATCACACTTTCAAGGCTCAGTTGTGTAAGTTTTTACTTGTGTTCCTTGATGATATTTTAATATACAGTAAAACATGGGAAGAGCATTTGAGACACTTAGATGAAGTGTTAGACATCCTCGAAGAACAATCTTTATATGCCAAAATGTGAATTCGGTATGCAAGAAATGTTATATTTGGGACATGTCATAAGCACCAACGGAGTACAGGTTCATATGGAAAAAATTAGAGCAATTATAGATTGCCTTACACTGAAAAATGTGACAGAATTGAAGGGATTTTTGGGCCTTTGCACTTATTACAGAAGATATGTTAAAGGATTTTCACAATCGACAACACCACTCACCGATCTTACTGAAAAGGGGGCATTCACTTGGACAGATGAGGCACAACAAACATTTGAGAAAATGAAGAAGATTATGAGTTCATGCCCTGTGTTGGCTTTACTCGATTTCACTCAGCCATTTGTTTTGGAATGTGATGCGTCTGGAGAGGGCATTGGAGCAATATTGATGCATAATCACCATCCCATTGCCTTTGAGAGTAGAAAGCTTAAAGATTATGAACACAACTATTCCATTTATGATAAAGAAATGTTAGCAATTTTACATGCCTTGACAAAATTCAGGCAATATTTGGTGGGGAGTAGGTTCAAAATCAAGACAAATCACAACCAATGTTATCAGGACCGGACTGGTCATCGAACCGACGAAGCCCAAAATGTGAACTGGACTGGAACTGGCAAAAAACCGGCTGACTAAAAAATACATAAAATATTCATATTTTGTAAAAAACATATATATTCATTTGCATACATATGAATCCAAACCATTAATATAGAAATATGCAAAGTTTCTCATATATATAGCAAATATGGGTGCAAATATCCAAAATAGCACCTAGTGCAATACATCTCTGAGGTTTTGAACCAAAGTACATTAACAAAGAGGCTCCAAAGTACATCAACAAAGTTATATATATATATATATATATTTATTTATTTTTTTATAAATTGAGTTTCGTGAGCCCCCAGTCTAGACCGGCCGGTTCCGGCTGATTCCGTACCTGGTTTGGAAAAAAATCCGGTTTTATGATTTTTTTTTGCTGACCGGACCGGCCAACCCTGTAAACCGGTCAGACCGGCTGGTTTTGCTGGTTCCGGTCCGGTTCCGATAACACTGATCACTACAGCGTCAGGTATTTTTTGGAGCAAAAAGAATTAAATGAGCACCAACAAAAATGGGTTAGCAAGGTCCAAGCTGATGACTTTGAGATAGAATATGTGAAAGGAAAGAACAATGTGGTAGCTGATGCATTATCTATGTGGCCAACGACTTTATCTCTCATGAGCATATCTACAGATTGGAAGTCTCATCTTTTGGTTATATTCCAAGAATAAATTTACATGTGAATTAATGGATGGGCAAATACAGGATGACAGGTACAGATCGATGATATTATTTACTACAAAAACAGGATCTACTTAGTTCCTGAATCCACCTTAAAGAAAAAGATCTGACAGGCTTCACATGATTTACCACTATCAGGACATCATGGTTTTTTAAGACTTATAGACAGGTTAGGGAGAGGTTCTCTTCGAAGGGCCTCAAGGAAGATGTGATGCAACATGTCAAGGAGGATGTGATGTAACATGTCAAGGAGTGCAGTACTTGCCAACAGAATAAGGTATAACACACTCATCGAGCAAAACTACTTTAGCCGTTACCCATACTGGAGCAAAAATGGGAGAGAATCTTGATGGATTTCATTACAGGATTGCCCAAGGGATAAGGATGTGATTGCTTATATGTAGTGGTGGACAGAGTGACTATGTTCACCCATTTCTTTGCCATTCCATCGAACTACTCAAAATCACAGGTGGCATAGTTATTTTTCAGAGAAGTATTCAGACTACATGGACTACCAAAAACCATAGTCAGTGACATTGATAACAAGTTCACTAACGCATTATGGCAGGAGCTTTTTAGGTTGGTGGGGACAGAACTAGCCACCAACACGAGCTATCACCCTTAGAGTGATGGACAAACAAAGATAGTCAACAAATGGATTGAGGGATACTTGAGGGATTATATAGCAAGGCAACAGAGGACTTGGATTAAATGGTTACATCTGGGAGAGTACTACTATAATACTACACCTCATATGTCTATCGGGATGTAATGTCCTCTTCCGATTAGGCCTTAAGGCCCAAAACCGCTAACCTATGTGATTCCTGCGGGTTCGAGCGGTTACTGACAGTTAGGGAATTAGCTAAGGACTGATGCCATCCATAGAAGATCTAGGGCATCATCATTAGGTCAAGAAGGGCCACCGGGGCCAAAGGCCACCTTCGTGCATGCCATCCAAGCATTATTTAATGATGCATGCACTCATTAAGTCTCCATCCGCATGCATGCAAGTCAACTGCAAATTAGAAGATAAAGTGACCTAATTAGGTCAAAGATTAGGGTTTTCGCAGTTGAAAGTTATAAAAGGAGGATAAAGTGAAAGGAGACTTCACTTTTGATGATTATTATTTTGGGAGCTCTTGGATAGCAGCACAGCAGTTGGGGTTGGAGACGAAGTCTTCAGCTCGCGGGATTTCGGCAGTGAAACATCTGCCCTCATTCAGGGTAAGCCATACAGGTTCACCATTTGCCCTTACATTCATTCATAAGTTATCCAATATACGGTATAGATTGTTGCAGGGACACATGTGCAGCCGTAAGGGGGGGTTTTCAGCTAGAAAGCCCTAATCACTTGCTGGGTCTTCAGATCTCAGTTTTGCTTCGAAACTCAGGCACCATTCTCATCATCAGCATCCTACTCCGGCATCTGGTGATTATCAGATCCGACCGTGTTCATCCAGAGCAGTTATCAACGATTCCGGGATCAAGGGGGCGTGAGCAGCTGCCTCTCTGGATCAATTCGCTAGCCTGCCTAGAGACCTCAGAAACTCTGCATGTACCAGGCATTCTCTTCGGCACGGGAAGGCTATCAGTCTTGCAAATCGGCAGCTTCATCGGACACCTCTCTCACTGAAAACGTCACCCTTATCTGATCGGGGGTTCTTGCTGTTGGGGTTTCACCGGAAGCGGAAGATATCAGTCCATCTTCGATTCAGTTCTTGTTGCTTGCATACCCTCTCAGGAGCAGTCCAGCCAGCTTATCAGTGGTAAGTGTTCATTCTATCTCACAAACCCTAACCTTAATTTTTGCTATAAAATAGGGATTTTTGCATGGCAGTTTGCATGCCCTGTTGTATCAGAATATTTGCATAGAAATAGAAAATATTGGGATTTGGGATGTTACAGTGGTATCAGAGCTATCTTCTTGGCCAGCTGTGGGCTTAAGAAATGAAACTTAGATGAATATAGAAGGAGACCCTTTTGTAACCTATAGGAGGAGGAAGAGTAGATACACAGGGGAATTTGAGGATATCCAACTAGAAGATACCAATTCAGACATGGAACAAACAGGTATACACTCGGATAGGGGAAAAGGAACGGGAGAAGAAGAGGATCGGATGGCGTTTCGCAGCTTGGTCTCTGCATTGCAAGACTTAGCCAAAGGACAAAAAGATGTACTCAATGCAATCAACAGATTATCGGCGAAACCGGAAATAGGTATCAACAGTACACCTCCCTCACCGGTAGATCGGGGATCTACAAGCAGCAGTGGAAAGATTGTGTACACTAATATTCAAAATACTCTGCACACATATAACAGACCTTCCAACAGGCCTACCATGCCTCACTTCTTGGCAGATACAGTAGGGGGCCCTGTCATGCAGGTAGAACCTAGCGAGCCTTTTGGGGCTTATTTACAGGAGTATAGAGACTTAGGGGATGAGTTTCATGTTGCCATGTCTTTTTCAGATTTCTGCAACATGAAGAGTAGGAACAGGCCCAAGAATTTTAACAAGGGTTTCAATCACAACTATGAGTTGTAGAAGACCTTGGGCACGTTGACCATCCCAAACTTTGATGGGACTCGCGGAGGATCAGCGAGGATATGGGTTCAAAAGTTGAATACCTATTTCCAACTCAACCCCATGACAGAGACAGATGCCATTAAATTGGCTACACTTCACCTGGACGGAGAAGCTCACGAGTGGTGGTACCACGGATTGGTGACATTGGGTCACAACACCATACACTCCTATGGTGAGTTCACTCAGAAGCTCATAGAGAGGTTTGACAAGAAGGATCCAGAGATACATTTCAGGGAGTTGGCTAAACTCAAACAGACTGGTAGTGCAGAAGCTTTCATTTCAGAATTTCAAAGGATAGCAGTCATGGTAACAGATGTGTCAGAGAGCAGATTGACTATGTTATTCACTGAGGCTCTCACAGAGCCACTACGGGGATGGGTGAAAGCCTACAAACCCCTCACTTTGCAGGATGCCATTAGTAGAGCAAGAGATCTTCAGGATTCAGTCCCCAAAAACAAGTTCCCGCTGAAAACCAACTTTCCTGTTAGGGACAAGGACAGGAAACCTTTCCAGCAGGATGTTCCCAAGAAAACCTAGTTAGACGAGGACACTAGGAAAGATTTGAGAAGGAAGAAACTATGCTTCACTTGTTAGGAACCATGGGTACCAGGACATAGGTGTGCAGGGAAGGCGAAGGCTCACTACATTGAGGTATATTCAGACAGTGATGAGGACGACTATGAGTAGGAAGCCACAGAAGAACTACGGGCAGCTGAGGAGGATTCACACCAGGGTGATACACTAGAGGGAGTCATTGCTACATTATCTGGAGTACCAAGATTCCATACTCTCAGGGTTAGGGGAGTAGTACAGGGTCACAGAGTAGGAGTATTGATTGATGGGGAAGCCACCCACAATTTCATTGACTCCGCTTGGGTAGCCAAGAGAGGTATTCAGACCGAGAAGTTCGAAGGATTCACTGTAGCAGTAGCCTGGAACTCCAGCATGGAGTGCAACTACTGGATCCCAAAATTGAATGTCACCTTAGGTAACTATCAGATGACAGATTCCTTCTACGTAGTGGATGTATCGAATACTCATGTAGTATTAGGTGTTCAGTGGCTTTATTCTATAGGGAAATACACTACAGACTACAGGGCAATGGAAATGGAATTCCAGGGGCCAGACGACAAACGGGTAGTTTTGAGGGGCATGAACACTTACCCCCCAAAACCTTTCTTGTCACAGAGAATGGAGGTAGTTTTCCGACAGGATGATATAGAATGGGCTGCAGAATGTTTGGTCACCTTCAGGAAACCCCCAGAGACCAGCACACAACACCTAAGTGACATTCAAACCTCGCTACAGAAACATGAAAAGGTTTTTCGGGACCTTCCATTAGGTAGACCACTAGACCGAGGTTTTGAACACATCATCGAGCTAGAGGAGGGGACACAAGCAGTCATCACCACTTCTTACAGGCAACCCAAAAGATACAAGGACGAGATTGAGAAAACAATGAAAGAATTACTGGAGCTTGGATATATTCGGCCCAGTTCTAGCCCCTTCGCATCCTCAGTAGTACTGGTAAAAAAGAAAGATGGTACACTGCGAATGTGCATCGATTATCGAGCACTCAACAAAAAGACCATTAAGAACAGGTATCCCATTCCCAGAATTGACGAACTCATGGATGAGCTTCGGGGAGCTAAATACTTCTCCAAGATTGATCTTCGCTCGGGATACCATCAGATTAGGGTAAGGGACCAGGACATCTCCAAAACAGCTTTTCGCTGTCACTATGGTCACTATGAGTTTTTGGTCATGCCCTTTGGACTTACCAATGCTCCAGCCACTTTTCAGTCATGCATGAACCACACCTTCAGAGCACAACTACGTAAGTTTTTGCTCGTATTCTTTGATGACATCCTGATCTACAACAAAACATGGGAAGAGCATCTGAAACACCTGGACGAAGTATTGAGTATTTTAGAAGAACATTCGCTTTATGCGAAAATGTCCAAGTGTGAGTTTGGCATGAAAGAAATGCTGTACTTAGGACACATAATCAATGCAGAAGGAGTACAGGTTGATATGGAGAAAATCCAAGCTATCAGAGATTGGCCCGCGCCAAAGACAGTTACAGAATTGAGAGGTTTCTTAGGTCTGTGCACTTATTACCGACGGTACGTTAAGGGATTCTCCCAGTTTGCAGCACCCCTCACAGATCTCACCAAGAAGGGAGCGTTCACTTGGACAGACTTAGCACAAAAAACTTTCGAGGAGATGAAGGTTATTATGAGTTCCTGTCCAGTTTTAGCATTACCAGACTCCTCACAACCCTTTGTAGTAGAATGTGATGCCTCAGGGGAAGGGTTAGGAGCAGTGTTGATGCAAAATCATCACCCTATTGCATTTGAGAGCCGTAAACTGAAGAGCTACGAGCGCTATTACTCCATATTTGACAAAGAGATGCTAGCCATCTTACATGCTCTCACAAAATTCAGACAGTACCTGGTGGGCAGTAAGTTCAAAATCAAAACCGATCATAACAGCCTCAAGTATTTCTTGGAGCAGAAGGAACTGAATGAGCGACAGCAGAAATGGGTCAGCAAAGTACAAGCCTATGATTTCGAGATCGAGTATGTAAAAGGTAAGAATAATGTAGTAGCTGATGCACTATCCAGGTGTCCCGCCTCGTTATCTCTCAGTAGTATATCCACAGATTGGAGGGCACTTCTCTTAGTAGAATACTCCAAAAATAAATTCGCTTGCGAATTATTGGACGGACAAATTCAGGATGATAGGTACAGGATTGTTGATGACATCATCTATTACAAAAACAGAATATACCTCGTCCCAAAATCCACATTGAGGAAAATGATCATTTAGGCAGCCCATGATTCTCCTTTATTAGGGCATCAAGGTTTCTTAAAGACCTACAGGCAGATCCGAGAGAGGTTCTCATGGAAGGGCCTCAAGGGGGAAATTATGCAGCATGTTTGGGAATGTAGCATCTGTCAGTAGAACAAGATTGAGAACACCCATCCAGCAGGGCTACTCTAGCCACTACCGATTTCAGAACAGAAGTGGGAAAGCATCTCCATGGACTTTATTTCAGGATTGCCCAAAGTCCAAGGGCGAGATTGTTTATATGTAGTAGTTGACAGACTGACCAAATTTGCACATTTTTTTTCGATATCATCAGACTACTCGGCAGCTCAAGTGGCTGAGTTATTCTTCAGGGAGGTCTTCAGGTTACACGGGTTACCTAAGACCATTATCAGTGATCGGGATAGCAGATTCACGGGTGCCTTCTGGCAGGAACTGTTTAGATTGGTGGGGACCGAACTGGCTACTAGTACGAGTTATCATCCCCAGAGTGGCGGACAAACGAAAATAGTCAACAAATGGATCGAAGGATATTTAAGGAACTATGTAGCAGGACAACAGCGAACCTGGATCAAATGGCTTCACCTAGGGGAGTATTGCTACAATACTACCTATCACATGTCTATTAGGATGACTCCTTTTAAGGCATTATACGGTTATGAGGCCTTGGACTATGCAGATTTGGCATTTGGAGATAGTAGGGCTCCTAAGGCTAAGGATTGGATACAGGACAGTCAAGACATTCTGAAAATATTGAAGGAAAATTTACAAACAACCCAGAATCAACAGAAGTTGTATGTCGACAAACACAGGATTGAGCGGAGCTTTGAGGTAGGGGATTTGGTATACTTAAGGCTCCAACCTTACAGACAGTCCTCACTTAAGAAGAAAGGAGCATAGAAGTTAAAACCTTGCTTCTATGGACCATACAGAATAATCAGGAAGGCGGGAGAGGTGGCATATGAACTAGAACTTCCACAGGAAAGCAAAATTCACAATGTGTTCCATGTATCTGACCTGAAGAAGACCCTTGGGCAACACATTGCTCCATCTACAGAATTACCTCCTTTAGATGATGAAGGATTGCTGATACTGATTCCCGAACGGATTATACAGACTAGAGAAAGGAAGCTCAGGAACAGGGTAATCAGAGAGTACTTGGTTCAATGGAAAGAACTACCGTCAGAGGATGCCACGTGGGAAGGTGAACAGGTATTGCAGCATCCCAGTTTGAAGTTGCTTGAGGACAAGCAATCTCGAGCGGGGAGGACTGTAATGTCCTCTTCCGATTAGGCCTTGAGGCCCAAAACCGCTAACCTATGTGATTCCTGTGGGTTTGAGCGGTTACTGATAGTTAGGGAATTAGCTAAGGACTGATGCCATCCATAGAAGATCTAAGGCATCATCATTAGCTCAAGAAGGGTCACCGGGGCCAAAGGCCACCTTCGTGCATGCCATCCAAGCATTATTTAATGATGCATGCACTCATCAAGTCTCCATCCGCATGCATGCAAGTCAACTGCAAATTAGAAGATAAAGTGACCTAATTAGGTCAAAGATTAGGGTTTTCGCAGTTGAAAGTTATAAAAGGAGGATAAAGCGAAAGGAGACTTCACTTTTGATGATTATTATTTTGGGAGCTCTTGGATAGCAGCACAGCGTGCTGCACAGCAGTTGGGGTTGGAGACGGAGTCTTCAGCTAGCCAGATTTCGGCAGTGAAACATCTGCCCTAGTCTCATTCAGGGTAAGCCATACAGGTTCACCATTTGCCCTTACATTCATTCATAAGTTATCCAGTATACGGTATAGATTGTTGCAGGGACACGTGTGCAGCCGTAAGGGGGGGTTTTCAGCCAGAAAGCCCTAATCAGTTGCTGGGTCTTCAGATCTCAGTTTTGCTTCGAAACTCAAGCACCATTCTCATCATCAGCATCCTACTCCGGCATTCGGTGATTATCAGATCCGACCGTGCTCACCGGAGCAGTTATCAGCGATTCCGGGATCAAGGGGGCGTGAGTAGCTGCCTCTCTGGATCAATTTGCTAGCCTGCTTAGAGACCTCAGAAACTCCGCATGTATTAGGCATTCTCTCCGGCACGGGAAGGCTATCAGTCCTGCAAATCGGCAGCTTCATCGGACACCTCACTCACTGAAAACGTCACCCTTATCTGATCGGGGGTTCTTGCTGTTGGGGTTTCACCGGAAGCGGAAGATATTAGTCCATCTTCGATTTAGTTCTTGTTGCTTGCATACCCTCTCAGGAGCAGTCCATCCAGCTTATCAATGGTAAGTGTTCATTCTATCTCACAAACCCTAACCCTAATTTTTGCTATAAAATAGGGATTTTTGCATGGCAGTTTGCATGCCCCGTTGTATCAGAATATTTGCATAGAAATAGAAAATATCGGGATTTGGCATATTACACGAGATGACCACTTTTAAAGCACTGTATGGATACGAGGCATTAAATTTTGTAGACTTGGTCTTTGGAGACAGTAGAGCACCTAAAGGTTGGATCCAGGATAGCCGGGATATTCTCAGAATACTCAAAGAAAATCTACAGGTGGCACAAAATCAACAAAAGTTGTATGTAGACAGGCATAGGATCGAGCACAACTTTGAGGTAGCTGACTTGGTGTACCTATGGTTACAACCTTACAGATAGTCCTCACTCAAGAAAAAGGGGGCAGACAAATTGAATCCTTGCTTCTATGGACCTTATAAAATAATAAAAAAGGTTGGAGAGGTATCTTATGAGCTTGAGCTTCCCAAAGAAAGTAAAATCCACAATGTATTCCATGTATCAAGTCTTAAGAAAATAGTGGGCCAACAGATCATTCCATCTATTGAGCTACCTTCGTTAGATGATGAACGGCTTCTAGTGCTAATCCCTAAAAGAATTCTACAGGTACAAGAAAGGAAGCTCAGAAACAGGGTAATCCATGAGTATCTGGTACAATTGAAAGAGTTACCTATTGAAAATGCCACATGGGAAGTGTTACCACCTAAGTTGTACTTGGTTGATTTTTCAAGTGAGCCAGATGAAACGAACAAACATCACTGTTCATTCTTCAAAATTCAGAAGTCATTCAGGCTTCTTTTGGGAATTTTTTAAAATTTTCTTGTACCACATGTTCATACTCCCTTGGGGGAGTTGTAATAAAATGTTCTAGCATGGTTGAGTATGTAAAAGACTCGGTCTCCTAGACTTATATATCAATCCGACTAGCCCAGAGTTTTTTTTCCCTTGGTGATTATTTGTTGTTGAATAAATGACTAATAATTTCTGAGTTTTTCACTCACACCTCCAAAGTTGGGGTGGTCGTCTTGGTATTTAAGCCTAAGGAGGTTATTAGAGTCTATGTGTCAATGTATATAAACATGCTAGGCATTAATATTGAGTCATATGGACATGTGCTAGGTCCCCCCTAAGTTTTGTTTTAGTTTTGGTGAAAATAATTTTTTTTTTTTATCTGTAAACTTAGGCTATTTTTTAATAGTCTAATTGGAAAAATTGGAAATGTAATAAAAGTGTGCTAAGGGATCAGTTTTGGCCTAGGGGGTGTTCGTTTTCTAACTCAGAGCCCCCGTTTAGCCCAAAAACCCACTTTTCCTAAGTTTTAAGTGATAAATTTATCACTTAAGTAAAAAATCTCCAAAAAATCAAATTTATTAATTAAAAAATAGAAATAATTAATAAATGGAGAATATTCCCATTTTTCTAAATCAGTGGAAAATGCTCCGATTTGACTGAAAGCAGTTTCTATCGGCTTCCCTGATTAAGGCAAGACATCTCCTTGATTAAAGCGTCAACTTCAGTGTTGATTGGGGCTACTGCGAGTTTGCCAGATTAAGGGGACACTTTTCTCCTTGAAGGAGGCATAATTGCTTTTGGAGATCCCAAAGAGGGGTTGTGCCTACCTCTAGAGAGCTGGCACATTTTTCTTGAGTGTAACTCCCTCAAACTCGCCCAAATCAAGAGATAAAGTCACTCTTAATCTCAAATTCACCCTCAGTCTTCTTCAGTTGGCAAAGGCGCCCTCTGGGCCTCTCCGACTATAAATAAAGACCAACCCTCTCATTCCAGACTAGTTAGAGTTGGATGAAGAGCCGATGGCTATTGTAATATTGTTATTGTAAATTTATTTGTTGAATAAAGAAGCTTTGCAGGCTATACCGTGTAGTGCTTGTATTGTGTGTATTCCTAGCGTTATGCTGCTTATGTGGTAACTGCAATTTTTTTCCATTTTTGTGCTGCTTTGTATTTTGGCTTCCAGGATTAAGTTGAATCAGTAAGGGTGTAAACTTGGCAAGTAAGATTACTTGTTCTTGTTTACTCATATTATGTATGCTCAAAAAATCTAAGTTATATGCTTAAATAAGATTATTTTTGCATGATCTTTTGTTTTTTTGTTTCAGGCATATATATCCAGATCTCACGTGGTTTGTGCAAGTGTTTGTGATCTAGTTGCAGGTTCCCAATCAAATGAGGTGTGGATAAACATTGACGCCATTCCCTATCCAATAAGCTCAAGACTCTGTCCCTCGGTGCTCCACAAAAGGGCCTCCTTTCAGCTTGTTTCATTCCAACAACAAACCAACCTTCGCTCCTCTTCCTCCTTTATTCAAAATCAACTTTTTCTTGGTTACTTTGTTTATGCATGAGCTTCTAATTCATCATATGTAAAATATTTCATTAGATCTCATACATAAGCATTCAAAAAGCTAGATCTCGTTTTTCAAAATTTCACATAAGCATCTTAGATCTAGTTTAGGAAGGTTTCTTTTATTTTTTACAAGTTATCAAAAGTAAATCTAAAAACTTGTTAAATGCATGGTCTTTCCTTCAAAAGTTTAAAAGATAAATCTAGCATTTAAGTGCATATTGTATTGGCTGCTCAAAAGCAAGCCAAGATCCCAAGGAAAGCTTGTTTTCCTTGGTTAAATTTTTGCACTCTTTACCTAGTTTTAACTTAGATTTTTTACAATTTTTTTGTGTTGTCCAAAAACACTTTTTTGGGCACTTTATACTAATAAAAGCTTGCTGGTTTTTAGCAGGTCCGTCCAAAAAGAGGAGGAGGTGCTGCCCGAAAATTGATTTTTGGGCCATCCGGAGACCCCCAGGGGTTTCCCCATCTTTCGTGTTCACTTTTGGATTGTTTTGTAAGCCCTTGGGTTTGTCCTGTATAAGAACCAAGTGGTATTTTCTATCAATATTGTAACAAAGTATAATAAAAAGCAACTCGAGTAGGCTCTTTCGATCCCACTCCCCATCCCCCTTGGTGGGGGATCCGCGTTGGTTTTCCCTTTTTTTGCATTTCTTCTTTTTTCAATATTTTGCTTTAGTTTAGTTTTTTTCATTCATATGCAAGTAGTGTACTTTGTTTGACATTGCAAAATTGTTTACATCTTTCAGTTTTCAAAGTAATACTATTACTTACCCCACGATTTCCCAAGTGACCCGAAAGGGGAAATAGTTTCGTGGTAGATTAACTAGACAACCCTTTTTCTTTCTTGCACTTTAATTCTAAATTCAATTACAAAAACATTAATAAAATCAACCCCTCCTTGCTTTCCCGATTGCGGTTCACTTGAACCGAAAGAGATTCTTGGAGGTCACTTTTTCTTCTTTTAACAAAGAAAACCACTTATAAAATCTTTTAAAATCCTTTAGACTCCGTTGTGTATGCTCTGCACCGTCGCGGTTCGTCCGAACAATTGGCTGCATAAAAAACAACGTGGGTGACTAGATAAATTAGTCTTCACGCCTCGAACCAATCTGTTGCGGTGGAAAAATACACAAAGGAAGCGGGAACAACTGGGCAGTGACCTCGAGACACCGTTAGGCTACACCCTTGTTGGTGTAGTGTTGAACATGTCTCAGAGACTCCAACCAACCCACATATTCCTTGTGGGGAGCCGCATCAGATAAAGGTTTTGGACATACTCCTTGTACCTTCGGGTATATTTGGAGTTCCCTTCCGCGTAAGTTAATTCACTCATTTTCCACATTAACTTAAAACTTACCAAGAGACAATTGCAAAACATCTACTTCAACATCTTTCAGCAACACATTTTTTACGGCTCCATTTTCTAATTTTGGCATTGATCTTAGTTATTTCCATCTGCATGATTTATGAGTTGAGTAATTTTATAATTCCTTGTGCTATTTATGCTGTTGTAATCAGTTTATCTTTCAAATCTCTTGTTTTCCATTATTGATTAAAAACTCCTAAAAAACTTACTCATCCAAATCCATCACAACTAAAGCTTAATCATTCTTAGCAACTCTTTTAGGGTCTACCCCCCTTGGCTTCGTTAGGAGTTTGCCTAAACGGAGGAGTCAAGAACAATGTGACAACCTTGACTCGAGACTTGTCCCCAAGGACACACTGAGTGGCTTGAAGATTTCTGCCACGTCCTTCCCCAGGTGTGTGAAATGCGGCTACAGGAAGGAGAACAAATATTGCAACATCTCTGTTTACAGTTGCTTGAGGACAAGCTATTTCAGGCGGGGAGGACTGTAATGTCCTCTTCCAACTAAGCACCCTAAAACACCCATTAACCTATTTAATTCCCATAGGTTCAAGCGGGTATTAATGAAAAAGGGAATTCACTAAGGATTGATAGTACCAGGAGCATAAAAGAACATCAATCCAGTGTTACTATGTCATTAGTAGAGTAAAGAAGGCTGTCGAAGTGGATATCAACAAGCATGCAAAGCATGCGGGCCTTATTCCACCTTGCATGCGCCAATGAGCAATTAGGTTGCATGCCTGCAAAGTTAAGTCATGCAAAACTTAATGTTATAAAAGAAGACAAGTCGAACCAAAAAGGCATCCATTGTTATTATTCACTTTAGAGATTGGTTTCGAAAGCAACAACAAGAAGTTGGGGTTGAGGGCGTGAGTCTTTAACTGGCAAGTGTTTTCGACAGCGAAATCTATCACCCTAATCACTTTACGGATAGTTCAGTCAGATTTATCATCAATACTTCAAGGTATCCAATGTTCATCAGAGCACACAGAGGAGCAACGGTTAAAGGAGTCATGTGTTTACTACTGGGGGCGCAACTGAGAGCAATTCGTGTTGACCTAGAGCGACTCCATTTCTTTTGCATGTCACTTCCATTCTCATCGGAAGGATCCTATTGCTATACCGGGTGATTGTCTGACCATCTCTTGCACATCTGAAGAAGATACAAACAAAAACGTGGGGAGTGAGGGCATCATCCCTTCTGAGGAAAACAATTCTCTATCAGCCTTGGAGGAGTCAGAAGTCTTGCAGGTGTCTGCCATTATCTTCAGAGGGCCCATACAATATTGCCTAGAAAGTTTTGGCACACCAAACCAAGTCCTGAGGCAGCTACAGAAGATCAACACCAAAAGGGAGGACACCATTTTCTTTGCATGGGCGTCTCAAATGAGCAGGCAACACATTCTGGGAGTTAAAGTTGATGCATGGCATGCATGTCTTTCTCATATTGATCAAGTAACCAAGCTATCAATTTTGGTATGTCCTCTTAGTTATTTGAAGCATCTTTCATTGTAAAATTAAGTTCCTGCCATATCTGGGATTAGCACACTATCTGGTTTTACATGCGATTTCATCTTCAAAAGATAAACATCATATAACTGTGAACCAATCAAACAAAAACCACAACCACATCAGTACAAGAACACAAAATATTCAGTTGGATATATTACATAGAGGGCATTGTGAGGTTTCTTGGAGGCTTCCAAGTCTGAGGGCTCTTTTGTAATTTGTTTTTTGCCATACACATGAGCCTTTGGATGCACCAAAACACTCCTTACTGCTGGTGCTTTCCTCTAGAAGACTCATTCAACAAGTTGAAAGTGTAGAAATGCTATCTAGTTCCACAAGGAATCTCTCCAAGGTGATCGCCCTCTGTGCACATTTTAGTCTTCATCTTGGGGTACATGCATCACATGAGGCCCATATCTTCCATACATGAGGTACATGAAGGTGTCAAGTATCACAACTTCTTGAAAAGGGTGCCTTCAAGCTCATTCCATCCACCATCAACCAAGCACAACGCTTCCACTGTTTTAATTTAGCAAGCATGCCTGGTCTAAGATCAAACCAAAAAGTGTCTTCCAGTTCTAATTCACTGATCATAACCTATAACTGTAAAAATTTTCTGCAAGGCTTACATCTCTTGGTACTGCATCCTGACCTTAGGAGCCTTATAAAATGACCCATAACTGAACCATGCAGTTTCAGGTCGTAGCAGACACGATTATGGAATGCCATGGCAATATTTGGAGGGATACTTGTCTAGTGTATACAAGGATTCCTTCAAAAGTTTAGCGTGATGTTTTTTTGGTTACCTTTTTTTATATATAAAATAAATAACATGGCAAGTAGTAGCCATACCAGATTAAACTGTCTGTTCAGATGGTGATATTCCTATGATAAATTGTTTGAATCTCAAAAACTTTCCATATTTTTGTTTCAGAAGTTGTACAGCAACCTATAAATTGGAAATTTGTTATGTCATATATGCCTTGTTATATATAAGAGTCAGCATTTTAACATTATTTTCTGTCCAAGTAATTTTCTTTATATTATTTTCTTACAGGCTTTAACTTCTTAGCTCTGTCTATGCTAGGTTTCATTAGCTCATAGATTGGGCTCACTGATGTTATTCTTTTTAGAAGAGGCAAAATTTGGTGTCATAATATTGATCTATTTTCCTCTGAGAAGTGATTTATCTATCGATATTATATGCATGCAAAATCTTTGGCATATGTAATCTCATCAATCCATATTTACTCAAGTAAACAAACTCTTGTCACTCTTTGCATGATGCCTCCTTATCCTATTTAGGTGTTCATGATTATTGCTGGTCTGATCTTTATGTTTCTATCTTGCTCCTTTTCATTTTGAACATTTTAATTATAGTTCTCTTTAATTTCAATGTTGCAGGATAAGCCTCTGGAGTGGGGTAAAGGTTTAACCCAAAAAAGGGAAGCAGAAGCTAGACAAGCTGCGCTTGAGCTAGAAAAAAGCAAGCCCTTTGCTCGAAGCAGGTAAAATATTTTGTGAAATAAATTTTCTTGTCTTAGATCCCATTGATTTGACAATTAAAGGATATAAAGTTCTTCTATATCCCCTTTTCTTGATATTTGAGATAAGGATTTTTTTTTCCGACTAAAATGCTACCTTTGACAATTAAGATAAACAATGTATGTCTATGTAGGGTGTTTAAAACGCAGGCTGCATATGCAACTGCCACAAGCTAGTAGCTTGGAGTCTAGAAAACAAAACAGCCTATCTGAAAATACAAAATTGTCTTTTACGCTTAATAAACGAGTCTATTAAAAAACATTAATAACATAGTCCTGGGCCAACTCACCAACATAAACCAAATAGTAGCAGTCATTAACTAGACTATCGAGGGAACATGCACTCATTGGACGATGGGTCATCTCCTTTTTTGGGGGGTGATCGATATTTATCCATTGAAGGCTTCTGTTAGTAATAATGGGTTTCCACTCAACATTAAGTGTTTTTAGCTTGGTCACCTTTTTTGCCTCTAGGATAGCTAAGGCAAGTTGCAAAAACTTGTCTCCTTGAGGTGGAGGCAAGCTATGGCACCCCACTCTTTGTTCATGAACAACCCAACAAACACAGTGACGAGACCTCAAAATGCATACCATAAGAGGACACAAGATGTATAATGAGAAACCTCCATGGGGAAAGAATCCAATGGGAAATGATTTCTTTGTATTAACCAAAGCGTACAATAGTACATGAAATCCATCAACAAGGATGCTATATAGCTCTTTCAAGCATAGATCTACAAAAGCTGTCAAGTAGATGCGCTTATAACAATAATCCAGGTACCTCTGACTTAAGTATGCAACCCTCTTTATATAGATTGTGGGGAGTGATCATCTTTGACTAGTGTACTAGCCATCACCTTTAATATCAAGTTTCAACCATTGATGTTCCTCTTTTAATCCGAGTCCTTGATATTAATAATTAAGTTTCCTTTTAATCGCAGTCCTCGATCACTTTAAATTGTTTATTAAACCTAGCTGCTGCTGTGGCTACTACTACTACTGCTGATACTGAGAGAAGTGATGTGCTTTTACAGCTTGAGGTGAAAGAGATGTGTCTCGTTTGTGTGTGTCACATGTGTAATGCTAATAAATTAAAATGAAAAAAGTTGACATTAGACATTTAAAGTCAAAGAAAGAAAAAAAGAGAGGACCTTTTATTTATTTTAATCAATTGCCATAATGTTAAAAAAACTGGCATTAAAAAACCGGCGTAGACCCATTTTAACTTTGGATCTTTTAAGCAGCGAGATGTTTTGCACCTAGGCTTTTTTTTGATCCCTCTCAGTTAATAGATTAAAGTTTGTTATTTTAATATCTTTATCCTTTGATGATTTGATCACTCACTAAGGTTGAGTGGGCTCTTAATCACCTAGTGGTACCAAAGGTCTATTTCTCTTAACCCCAAAAAATATTACACTCTCATAATTTGTTCTAAATTTTTATTTGGGATATTGCAAACTAGCTTTGATGTTATAGCCATCATGGGTCATCATATGTGTCATTTGTTGGCCAAATGGAAAAAACAAAACCCCATTGAAGGCTTAGACACTTGTCCTTTTTGGATCAAGTCAACATGTCCATTCATTAGGGACCTAAAGTTTAAACACTTGTCCTTTTTGGACCAAGTCAATATGCCCATGTTTTTAGGGATTTAAACCTGTCCTTTTGGATTGGGTGAACGTGCCCATTTTCTAGGGTCTGAAAACACTTATTGTTTTCAAACCATGTCCACATGCCCATTTTCTAGTCTCTTAAACGTCTGTCCTTTTTGTACCAAGTCAACATGTTCATGTTTTAGGAAGTTGTACACTTGACCTTTTTGGAACAAGTCAATATGCTCATTTATAGGGGCTTAACTCTTGGCCTTTTTAGACTAAGTCAACATACCTATTTTCTAGGGTTGACAACACTTATCCTTTTTGGGCCAATTCAACTTGCCCATTTTTTAGGGTCTTTGATTACAATTGTCCATAGAGGATACTACACATCTCTCTCTTGGTCTACAACATATGCCCATATGAAACAGTAAAAATATGTTTCTTACGGGAAGACCCAGTATAAATAAGATAAATATTCCATGAATGAAATATAATATAAAATGATAAAAGATATGAGATGTGATGATTTACAATTACATTGGGATGGCTTTATATAAGCCTTATCGTTCCTTTTCAAATGAAAGGGTACATCTCTTTATTTTTTTCTAATTAATTAATTAATCATTTCTATTGATTAATTATTAATATTAATATATATTAATATTAATAATTAATATTGATTTTTAATGTTTATATATAGTTATATGTCTTATTATGTTATATATATATTTATATAACATTGACTTCCTCTTAAGGGAAGCTCTGTCCTCAAAGCTTATTGAAGACACAACTTACATCTGATTTCTTGCATGTAAATGTCATCTCTCGATCTTTTGTGTTAATAATTGTGACACTTGATGAAACACGACAATACGAGTTATGAATACCCAAGAAAAAATGCGACATTGTTCGTGAAATGGTCCATTTGAGATCTATCTTCATTGGAGTTGTTTGTTGATTGCTTTGTTGGATAGAGCTTCTCGTTTTCTGCTTAGCTTGTTCATTTTTTTTTCTTTATCTTCTAAAATCATAACTCCTCTATTTATTTTCATTTTGATCCTCTCATTGGTCAAAATGCTTTTTGTAATTTGGGTGTCGATAAGGAGTTCTTTTTGTTTGTTTTTTCCCCGGATTGACTTCCTTTTGAACTATGACGGGGACCGAATTTGTATTTGTATGATATTCATTGTTCATTAATGTAGAATATTTATATTTTTCAATTTTGCAATCCAAATTCCATGGCAGCCAAGGCTAGAATGGTTGTTGATCCGACGTGGCAATATTATGTTCGGTTGATTCTCGGTGATGACCACAAGGTCATTTGCAATTTCTGCTCTCTCCAAATGTGTGGGGGCATAAATAGGTTGAAATACTACCTAGAAAGAGTTGGTAGCAAAGATGTGGTTGTTTGTGACAAATGCTCTGCTGAAGTCACAACCCAAATGGCAACTGCTCTGGATGCCATTAGAGAACAAAGTGAAAAGAGGGCAAGATTGAATTTTAAACTTTTGGGATAGGTAGATCTTTGATGGCACTATCGGATCCAAGTATAGGAAACTCCACATTAGCTTTTGCTGCAAACATAAGTATAACTTCTCCTTTCTTCCTTCCTCGTACAACTCTAGGACCTCAGCCAACCTTGGAGAGATTTAATGAAAAGAAGAGGAACAAGGTAGATATGGCAGTGAGGAGTAGGCTTTGGTACCATAACAACCTTTCATTCAACTATGCAATGTCTTATTTTTATCAGCACATGGTAGATGCTATTGCAGCTGCTGGCCCTAGATACAAAGCTCCCTCCTATAATGCTCTTAGGGAGAAAGAGCTAGATGAGGAGCTCGAGTGTGTTAAGGGGCAATTGGAGAGCATTAAAAACTCATGGAAGTTTACAGGTTGCACAATTTTGTCTGATGGGTGGATAGATCAAAGGGGCAGAACAATCATTAATTTTGTTATAGCTTTCCCTAAAGGAACCATGTTCCTAAGATCCATTGATGCATCCTCGCATGTAAAGGATGCACATTTGATTTTTTCATTGTTGGTTGAGGTTGTGGAGGAAGTTGGGGTAACAAATGTTGTCCAGGTAATCACAGACAACGCTGCAACTTATGTGGTAGCCAAAAGGTTACTTTCTGCAAAATACCCTACCATTTTTTGGACTCCATGTCCTGCCCTCTGCATAGACTTGATGACGGAGGATATCAGGAAGATGGAATGGGTGCAAGCTGTTGTGCAAGAGTGCAAACAAATAACCAAGTATATTTATAACCATGCTTGGGTGTTGAGTCTTATGAGGGAGTTCATAGAGGGTGAGCTTAGTCGCCTTGTTATGACTATTAGAAAGTGGCAATAAGGAAGGTCTTCTAGCATTGCGTGTATCCTTGCATGCTAGGAAGACATTAAACCAGAAGCCAAATGTATTTAATGTGATTTTCCTAATTTACACTTAGGAAAATACATTAATTAATCTAATTTGATTTTGACTTAATGGAATCACTTTTATAAAGTGAAAAGTGAAATGATTTAAGTGATGGCTAATCTAATCTTGGCCATTGATCTCACTGGAGGATCACATCCATTGATGCATAGTGAGGGTTAGGGTTTTTGTTTAGCCATTGAGTTAAAAGAAGATTTGGTGGAGAAGACACACACAGAGGAGAGATACAGACAAACAGAGAAGTCAGACATAGAGGTTTGCAGAGAAGACATAGGGACACTCACCCAGAGGATTCGCTGGGTTACCAGGCTGAGCATCAGGCCATACAAAATTATGCAGAGAAGAAACCTTAACCTGCAAAGGAGGCTGTACAACAGCTGTCATACATCCATACCGATTTCGTACAGTTGACGTCAGGATCGTACGAATCCGTACACCTAACGCAGGAGGGACGTATAGGTGCGCAGGGTGGCTGTACCGTGTTGCTGGGTTTGCTCAGTGATTTGGTAGAGGTTCTATTTCACCAGGTTGGGTGAATTTATCTGCTGGTTGTAATTGTTCCATATCTTAATAAAATTTCATATCTGACTGCCGCACCAGTTTTCCCATCTTAGGTTTTATCCGGGGGTTTCCATACCCAAAACACTGTGTTTATATTTATGTGATGTTGTGGATGTTTCTCAGTGTTTACTTTCCGTTGCAATACTAGTAAAGAAAATTCATGTGTGGTTTTTCGGTAACAATTAAATACACTGTTTAGCCCTAGTTTGAATTTTAAACGAAAATTTACAATCACACGGTTCCCACAACCTTCCTTTCCCTCCAAAGCCTTTTGAATTAGTACCAAGCTTTGAGACAGATGTTTTGTAGCGAATAATGGCTATTTTGGAAAGATAACATAAAGCCAGATGTAATGGCTTTGAAGGGTCTCTCTTAGGAGATAGTTTGTGGGAGAATAAATCCAGATGCAATGGCTTTGAAGGGTCTCTCTTAGGAGATAATTTGTGGGAGAATGTCACTGAGATTGTTAGCTTTATTGAGCCACTTGTAAAAGTCTTGAGGATCATGGATGGAGATAGACCTGCAATGGGATACATTTATGAAAGTATGGATAGGCCCAAAGAGGCCATCAAGTCTTTCTACAAGGGGGATTCAACAAAATATCTCCCTATTTGGGAAATTATTGATTCTAGGTGGGACAAGCGGTTACATTCACCATTGCATGCAATGGGAGCGTATCTCAATCCCAACTTATTCTATCATCCGGAGTCTAACATTCAAGTAGATCAAGAGGTGATGAGAGGTGTCATGATATGCATTGAGAAGATGTTCTCGGATCAAGATATCCAAGAAAAAATCAACATGCAATGTGATATGTACAAAGAAGCGTATAACATGTTTGGATTCAACTCAATGCAACGTCTCAAGGACAAGAAAATGCCATGTAAGTACAAACTACAAAGATTTCATTTGTAAAACCTAAATTGTTAGAACTTAGCTTTGCTAGCTCTCTTTTTCAATTTAGGCATTGCAAAACTTGTAATCTTTGTTGTTTTTTTATTTTTACATCCCATTGGTGGATAGATTGTGGCTTTGAGGCACCACAATTACAAGAATTTGCCATCAAAGTTTTGAGTCAACTTTGCAGCGCTTCAAGTTGTGAGTGCAATTGGTCAGTATTTGAGCACATCCACAACAAAAGCGAAACATGTTGGAGCATGAGAGCTTGGAGAAGTTGGTTTTCATCTACTACAACCTTCAAATGCCCACGAAACAAATCTTGCCAAAGGACCTAGATCCAATTGTATTGGATGATATTGATTTAGAGTCTGAGTGGGTTTTAGAGGAGTTCCCTAATGATTGAGTTGGCTTGATGAAGAGACTTCGGATTTCTCTAGTCTTCCATCTCAAATGGAAACTCCAAAAACACCAGCCTCGCAGTTGATTCAGTCTACCAATGTTGGCACTAGCTCTTTAAGGGCTTATTGTAGGCATACTCGTTGTCATGCATGAAACTCGAGATAGTACATGGATACTTTATCTATTTTGGTTTTCTAATTATGTTATGAGTTTGAGTTATGGTTTATGTATTTGAATTTTGAAATTGCTACCATTTCTGATTTTAATCATGAAATCATTTTCCTTTTCACCATTTAAAGTTTATTTTTTTTCATACAAAAAATCGATTGTATTATGTAGTATTATCATAGTTTATGAGATGATGGTCTGAATTTATGGATAGATTGTAGTCTTATAACTTATATGGATTGGAAGTGACATTAACCTCTTTTTTGTGCCCAAAATTTACTATATTTTAGTTTTTTTCCTATTTTCCGAGTCTTGCAGAGTCTGTCCTGAGTCGATGCGTCACATGCCAGCAGAGTTTTTGTTGAGTTTGAGTTGTGCATAATTGGTTTTGTTTGCTCCCACCGAATCTATGATTCCCTGCTCTCCTTTGTCGGTCGTTCCCTTTTTCTGCCTGCATCCATAGCCCTCTAAACCACCCTAAGTACTCCTGTTGGCGGTTGTTGTCGTCCACCCAAGCCTCTAGCTCTCCCAACCAGCTCTTCAACTCCTCAATGCGGTCATGTAATATCCCAAATCCCGATATTTTCTATTTCTAAACAATTATGCTGATACAATTGGGCATGCAAACTGCCATGCAAAAATCCCTATTTTATAGGAAAAATTAGGGTTAGGGTTTGTGAGATAGAATGCACACTTACCACTGATAACTGGCTGGACTGCTTCGGATAAAGTCTGCAAGTACTGAGAACTGGATCGGAGAGGAACTGATCTCTCCTGCCTCCGGTGAATGCCCCAGCAGCAAGACGCCCAATCAGAGAAAAATGTGACGCCCTCAAGGAAGGAGGTGTCCGATGGATCTGCCGTTTTGCAGGGCTGATAGCCTTGCTGTGCCGGAGAGATTGGCTGGTGTATGCAGAAGTTCTGACACCTCTNNCTGTGCTGGACGCTGTGCTGCTATCCAAGAGCTTCCCAAATAATAATCATCATAAGTGAGGTCTCCTCTTGCTTTATCCTCTATTTATAAAGTTCAACTGCGCAAAACCTAATCTTTGACCTAATTAGGTCACTTTATCTTCTAATTTGCCGCTGACTTGCATGCATGCGGATGGAGACCTAAAAAGTTCATGCATCATTAAATAATGCTTCGGATGGCATGCATGAAGGTGGCCTTTGGCCCAGGTGGCCCTTCTTGACCAAGCGAGGATGCCTTAGATCTTCTATGGATGGCATCGGTCCTGATCTGATTCCCTAGCTATCAATAACCGCTCGAACCCACAGGAATCACATGGGTTAGCGGTTTTGGGCCTCAAGGCCTAAAAGGAAGAGGACATTACAGTCCTCTCCGCTCGAGATTGCTTGTCCTCAAGCAACTTCAAATTGGGATGCTGCAATACCTGTTCACCTTCCCAAGTGGCATCCTCTGGCGGTAGTTCTTTCCATTGAACCAAATATTCCTTGATCACTCTGTTCCTGAGCTTCCTCTCTCTGGTCTGTATGATCCGTTCAGGAATCAGTATCAACAGTCCTTCATCATCTAAAGGGGGCAAATCGGTAGATGGAGCAATGTGTTGCCCAAGGGTCTTCTTCAGGCTAGACACATGGAACACATTGTGGATTTTGCTTTCTAGGGGCAGCTCTAGTTCATATGCCACCTCTCCCACCTTCCGAATTATTTTGTATGGTCCATAGAAGCGGGGTTTTAATTTCTCTGCTCCTTTCTTTTTAAGTGAAGACTGTCTGTAAGGCTGGAGCCTTAAGTAGACTAAATCCCCTACCTCAAAGCTCCGCTCAATCCTGTGTTTGTCGGCATACATCTTCTGTTGATTCTGGGTTGTCCGTAAATTCTCTTTCAATACTTTCAGGATGTCCTGACTGTCTTGTATCCAATCCTTAGCCTTAGGAGCCCTACTGTCTCCAAATGCCAAATCTGCATAGTCCAAGGCCTCATAACCATATAATGCCTTAAAAGGAGTCATCCTAATAGACATGTGATAAGTAGTGTTGTAGCAATACTCTCCTAGGTGTAGCCATTTGATCCAGGTTCGCTGCTGCCTTGCTACGTAGTTCCTGAGATATCCTTCGATCCACTAGTTGACTATTTCTGTTTTCCCGTCACTCTGGGGGTGATAACTCGTACTAGTAGCCAGTTCGGTCCCCACCAATCTGAACAGTTCCTGCCAAAAGGCACACGTGAACCTGCTATCCCGATCACTGACAATGGTCTTAGGCAACCCGTGTAACCTGAAAACCTCCCTGAAAAATAACTCCGCTACTTGAGTTGCCGAGTAGTCTGATGGTATCGAGAAGAAATGTGCAAACTTGGTCAGTCTGTCAACTACTACATATAAACAATCTCGCCCTTGGACCTTGGGCAAGCCTGTAATGAAGTCCATGGAGATGCTCTCCCACTTCTGTTCTGGAATCGGTAGTGGCTGGAGTAGCCTTGCTGGATGGGTGTTCTCAACCTTGTTCTGCTGACAGATGCTACATTCCCGGACATGCTGCATAATCTCCCCCTTGAGGCCCTTCCATGAGAACCTATCTCTGATCTGCCTGTAGGTCTTTAAGAACCCTTGATGCCCTGATAAAGGAGAATCGTGGGCTGCCTGGATGATTTTCTTCCTCAATGTGGATTCTGGAACGAGGTATATCCTGTTTTTGTAGTAGATGATGTCATCCACAATCCTGTACCTGTCATCCTGAATTTGCCCGTCCAATAATTCGCAAGCGAATTTATTTTTGGAGTATTCCACTAAGAGCAATGCCCTCCAATCTGTGGATATACTACTAAGAGATAATGGGGCTGGACGCCTAGATAATGCATCAGCTACTACATTAGTCTTACCTTTCAGTCTTACCTTTCACATACTCGATCTCGAAATCGTAGGCTTGTACCTTGCTGACCCATTTCTGCTGTCGCTCATTCAGTTCCTTCTGCTCCAAGAAATAC
>LPNX010047248.1:426318-475776 GCA_001517045.1 Pseudotsuga menziesii
TTCAAGGTTGAGTCTTTCAAGTCTCTCAATCACATCATCCAGTTGAATCTCTTGTTCAGGTGAAGTAGCAGGAACTTCTTTATGCGGGGGAGTTGGTGCTTCATATGGAAATTCCAAAGGTTGATCCATAATAGGAATCCCCCCTTCAAGGTTTGGAATTTCATATTCATTTTCATAATATTTCTTTGGATGAGGATATTTTTCCAGATGATCAAACTGTCTCTCAATGGACTGGTCATTTTTATTAGTCTCAAGAAAAATGACATCTCTGGAAATAACAAACTTCTTGTTTACCTCATCATATAGACGGTATGCCTTGGAGTTTTCTTCGTACCCCAGGAAAATGCATTTTCTGCTTCGAGCACCAAGCTTGTTTCTTTGCTCCTTTGGAATCAAGGCATAACAGGTGGAACCAAAAACTCTGAGATGCCTGACTGAAGGGAGATGGCCAAACCACATTTCATGTGGAGTCTTGTTATCAAGAGCATTTGAGGGACTTCTGTTTCTCAAATAGGCTGCACATTTCACTGCATCACCCCAAAACATTAGTTTTACATTCTTAAAAAACATCATTGATCGTACCATATTCATTATGGTTCTGTTCATTCTTTTTGCTACACCGTTTTGTTGAGGATTGTAGGGAACTGTAGTCTGATGTGCAATTCCATGTTGGCGAAGATAATCTTCAAAAGCATTTGAAGTGTATTCTTTCCCATTATCAGTACGAAGTGTACCAATTTTTGATTGTGCTTGTTTTTCTATCAATGCATGGAAGTCCTTGAATGTTTGAAATGCTTCTGATTTTGTCCTTAATGTGTAAATCCAACACATTCTTGAGTAGTCATCAACAAAGGTCATAAAATACTTATTCCCATTGGCAGAAGGAGTTGGCATTGGGCCACATAAATCATAATGCACTAATTCTAATTTCCTACTTGCTCTGAAATTAGATCCATGGAATGGCAGCTTACTGTGTTTCCCTAATATACATGCATCACATTTGCTCTTTTCTTTGGGAATGGTGGGCAAACCAAATATACCATTCTTTCTCAACAAACGAAGACTGTTATAATTCAAATGACCAAATCTTGCATGCCACAATAAACTTGATGACAAATTACCTTCTCCATGCTGAGAGAAGTAGGCATAGTTCTGAACTCTTGCAGATGAACCCTTTAGCTTCAGCAGCTTCCCATCTTCGTATCCAGTCATGATGACTTGGTTGTCAGAGGACTTTCTTATTTCTATGATTCCATCAAACATGTGGATGGAATGGCCTCGCTGTCGAATCTCCACCAAGGACAGTAGGCTTCTCTGCAATTCTGGAAGATAAAGAACATTCTTCAACAAGAAATCAGGGAATCTAGGCATCTTCAGCCGAATGGTGCCCATTCCCTTTGGTTTAAGACTTGACTTATCTGCAAAGTAAACTATGCCATTTATTGTTTCATTAAGTTCTTCAAAACAGTCTTTTCTAAAAGTCATGTGTGATGTTGCACCAGTATCAAGTAGCCAACAATCTTTGTAAGATGAAAGTGAAGTCATTTCATTAATACCAAGATTACAATGTGCAACAATACAATGAGCAGAATCTGAAGATTTACTAGCATCTTGGTTCTTATTGTCATCTTTCTTCTGGTTATGTCTGTCTTTGATGGAGTCCCACGAAGCCTAACACTGATCTGCTGTGTGTCCAGTATTTCCACAACGCTTGCACTTCAAATCTGATCTTTTGCTGGAGTTGTTTCTGCCTCCTCTACCTCTGAAGTTTCTTCTTCCTCTGCCTCTCATGCTGCTTTCTCCTTTGGGATGATCTTTGGATTGGTCTTTGGTGTGGTTCTTTGCTTTTTGAGCATAGCAAAGTGATTCTCCAGAATGCTCGGTTGTCTTCTTACCAAAAGCTTTCTTTCTGTCGGCTATCTTCTCTACCAGGGTGTCAAATGTCAGTGATTTGAACTTGTCACTTGCTTGCAAGGACTCAAGATAGTTGGAGTGAGAAGGATACAAAGATTTTACAAATGCTGCAAGGGGAAGATCTGGTTTCATACCAGAGGCTTGGATCTTATGCATGATAGCTTTGATTTCAGAGGCAACTAACATGGGATCATTGTCTTTTACTTCTAAACTGAATAGTTTTAGCATTAGTTGAATAACTTCCATTTCAGAGTGTGAATCATACAGATCTTTTAACGTTTTTAGTGCTTCAAAACATGATTTTGCAGGCAATATGTGCTGGCTCACCTCTTCACTGACTCTGGCAGTGAGTACCGCTAAAGCTTTCTTGTCTTTTGTTCTCCAAATGGCCTTCTCTTTCTCGGATTCTGGAGGTTCTGGGTCTCTAGTTATGGGCTTTCCAGCTTCTGTCTCTATTGTGGTGCCTTCGCAAATGCCATCCCAAAGGTCATTGTAGATGAAGGCAGATTTGATCTTCCTCCACCATTCTGGATAAGTGTCTTTGCCAGTGAGAGTGGCACCAACTACAGATGCTATAGATTGCATCTTCTGTGATGAATCTGCAACTAAAACAATAGGAGAAAAAGAAGAAAGAGTAAAGGTGCAGGTCTAAGTCTCTGCCACCTTCCTCAAGGTTTACAACAATGCCAATGATAATCAGTCTTCAAAGCGGTCACAACAAACAACAACAATCTTCTCCTATACTGGTCACAGTTTCGAGCCTATGAGTGGACTCAAAATCCAGCTACTTTACAATCAAATTATGCGGTTGATTATTGTTTATTCTAGAGTGATATTACATATGAACTACATTTTAATTACATCAATAACTTGCAGCATAAGTCGCAGCACTCTACAGAGAAGAAATAACTCTGATGGAACAAAAGTTTACAGCAATTCTTAGAGAAGGTTGAGCCTCGGCCTTCAACTCCAATACTTCAGTCTTCAACACATACCACACCAACGCAGCCACACCAACGCTTCAGCAATCTTCTCAGCTTCCACGGTCCTCAAAGATCTGATATGCAGCTTCAATCTCACAAGAATGGAGTCTTCACAATGTCTTCAAGCTTCACGCAGTCCTTGATGGTCTCAACACACGCAGTCTTCTCAACACATTCTTAGCAATGCCCTTCACACCCAAAAGAAACAGTTAGAGGCTTGGATGGACTCAGACGCAACGCCACAAAGCTGAATACAAGCGTGAGCTTCTTCACTCATGTGCAGGCTCAGTCTTCACGTGCAGGCTCAGGCTCAGTCTTCAGGACAATCGAAGGAAGTCACAGGCAGGCTTAGGCTCAGTCTTCAGGAAAATCGCAGCAATCATGGCTCATCGAAATCATCGTTCATACATATAGATTCAAACTCACAGCTCGCAGCATATATACTCAACGCACAATCCCAGCAGCCACACCATTCATAAATATGAAAATATTTACAGACTTCTCAAATTAAACTCCACACGTAAAGCTAGGGCAAAAATATTAGGTTTTATATATTCCCAACAAACACTTGCAGCACTGAACATAAAACATTTTACCTCCACCCAGCTGATTGAGGGCGTGAATCTTCAGCGAGCTCTCATTTCAATCGGCTCGTAGCTCGCAGAAATCGCAGTCATCTGTTGCAATAATACCCAACACAGGTTTCTCTAACACTCATTCCAATCTCTACTCATGCTTCAATGTTGATGCTCCAAATGATACCAACTCCACGCACACTCGCAACTCCGGACAACACACTCGCACGTAGGAGACCATGGATACCATGCGGCAGAGATCAAGCAGTTAATCGAGAGAGTCCACTAGTATACATTCTTACAGTCGCAGCAGCAAAGAGAGTAAACCAAACAATGAGCAGTGTACGCAATCGTGGAATGAGGAGATCGCACTAGGGTAGTGGTGCGGCTAGCATGTAGAGGTGAATGTAGGTAAGAATTTAGGGTTTGCTGGTACCAACGCTATCACCAACACACAGACACACAAAGATGGAATACCAACAACCAGAGGTGAAGAGAGGAATTTGGGCAGCGTGTAGGTTTGAGAGACGTTAGCAGGTCTGGACATGTAACGCACACAATGAATGCACTGGCAGGTTTGGCAGCGAGATTGCCAGGACTGACAAGCATACAGGCAGGAGTTATGGCAGGTACCCGCTCTGATACCACTGTTGGATAATAACTCCCGAATTCATTTTATTTCTCTATCAAGGCCTTTATTTATACATTTACAATGACTCTTGGGATCACACATCCGAGAGTCTCTTCATATTCCTACTATGTACAATAACGTATAATCCTGACGGATTATATTCCAACAGGAGGTACCGGCACTTGATCTCTGGACAATTAAGAAATGAAATTGCTTTACAGGAAAGTAAAAGATTGCAGAAAGTAAATTGAGCTAATTAAGGTTTCCTAAAGCCCCCAAACCCCTCCGTTTTTTATACCCTTGATTCGAGTTCCCTAAAGGGAACTAACGGAGGGCAGAGGATACATGGACGAATGTTAGGTTGTATATTACTCTTTGCAAAATTAAATGACAAAAAGTAAATTACATAAATAAAATAACCTGCAAGCCTCAAACCGAGCTTTGTGCCATAGGGCACAGTGCCAGTACCTTGAGGTACTTGGAGCAACTAAATTATAGAATGGAAAGCAAAACTAATCTAGATGCTTGCTTTAAAAAGAAATGCGCAAAAAATAAGTTAAGCTAAACCAAGTATGCTAACCACACAACAATCTCCCTAAAGGAGAAGGTGGGTAAAACTGAAAAAATCTAGATCTATTTGAAATGGAAAAACAACAACTAGTGATCTACTTTCTATTCTACTTCCTAATCTATTTACATATAGATTACAAATGGTTTATAAACTTTTGGAGAATGCCCTAAGAGAACTTCTCTTTGGGGTTCACAAATATCAGAAAAGAAGAGAGAAAGGTGAGAGTTTGAATCCCTTTTGGAACCGGTTGAAGGTTGTGGTATTTCTGGGCCAATTTGGGTAGCACCTCCCATTCACCTGTGTAAAACCTGTCACAAACCAGCAAACAAAGCTTGTTGGAAATCACAGAAAACTCAAAGAAATTATCAGAAAAAGTTAGTCCAAAAAATCATTAATTTATGGCAAAAATATGATTGAAAAAATAACTGAAATTTGATGGTTAGAGGGCTGGAAGTTGAGTTTCCAGCCACCTAAATGCTACTAAAATATCAGATCTGAAATGTTTAATTAAAATACTAAAGATTTATGCCCTAAAAAAGGGGTTCTTACCACTATACAATGGTAGAAACCCTAGATTTAGAACCCTCCGCAAAAAAGATCTGAAAACAAGAAACCCTTGGAGGAGCCCTTCTTAGCTTTAGATCCCTGCAAAACAAATCTATTAGAGCTGCAACAAGTAAGCAAAGAGATGAACACAAAAATAAATCCTACAAAATTCTTTGTAGAATCTTATTAATCTACTCACAAATGAAGATAGAAGTACTTCTACCTACAAGTCTCTCCACAAAATACTTTGTGGAGAGCTTCCAAGCTAAACAAATACAACAATAATTGATAAATCCACAAGGTTACCCCACTAACCCAAGCATGAAATGAGAGAGATCCACACCAACAATTTGCCTCCAAAGCTTTCTTCTATTATGGCCAAACTAGGGCGGGATTCAATACAACAATAACAAGAGGCTTGGGCCAAATGCTTGAGAGAATATGAGAGAATATGAGAGGAGAAGAGAGAAAGATTTCAGCAGCATAACCTTAGCATGATAATATTGTGTGGAGTGAGGGAGAGGAGCCCTCCTTTTATAGTTGAAGAGGCCCCAAACCCATTGCTAAATCAAGGGTCCAAAACATAGATATAAACTCTAGCTCTCCTCCACCCTGAGATTTAGGTTTGTTGACTTTGCAAGCCATCCACCACTCATAAGCAAGGGCGCCTTTTCAAATCAATGGTAAAAAAGATAGATCCATGTCACAATGAAGCTTAACTCTTAGACCTAGGGTTTCCATGACTCAAGTGGAGCCTCCTTTGACTGAAATTTTGATTTTTTATCTTTTATTTTTTAATCTTTTATTTTTTATCTTTTATTTTGTCTTTTATTTTTAATATTTTATTTTTATCTTTTATTTTTAATCTTTTATTTTTTGGAAAAACAAGAGGGGCACCCCACTTAGGAGATCTTCAAAAATTTATTTTGACCATGGGGGGGTTTATTTAAAAATAAAAATTGACTATGCTTAGCCACCCCCCAAACTTAATTACCATGGCCTTATATGATTTTTTCCTTCAAAATTAAATACTTTAATTTTTCACCCTATGAAATTAAATTAATTTCCTAGGAAAAAATACCTTGTCTTAGCCAAAATTGGTCTAACTTCCTAACCCGTTGTCAGAATGACATGGGACTTGAACCAATGGCTTAGGGGGTGTCATAGCATTTTCAGTTGCATTCATAGCCCCTATTACAAAATGCCAAGGTTCAAGAGATTACATTATTACATCAAAACTTAATTAATTAACCACTAAATGGTAAAGTTAGTTAAATAGGAAAAAAAAAAGTAAAAATTAAATCCTAACGAAATTCCGCAAGACTACAAGATATGGCTAGCATGGTCATGGAGAACAACTTGAAACCTTATCCACCTCATGGGATTGATTATCAGAATGCCAATTCACCACTTTGGAGGATTGGTGAGTGAAAAACCCAACCAATTAAAATTGTTAAATAACAAAATTAACTGGAAGGAGAAAAAACACTCGGTGAAGAGGACTTCCCTGATAATAAAGTTCATGGTGACATCCTTTAGAGGAATGACCTATGTTGACATATAAAGTTACATTAATTATCCCACGCAGCGGAGCGAACATTTCGTGTACAAAAGGGGCAGAATTGCCCTGCTGAGTGAAAAATCCCTAGGATTTTTCTATGGTACAAATTGTACAATATGTATATCTGCAATGTACATGACATTGCCACCTAGTCGATATACGTGGGCAACATCTGGCTCCAACTTGGGGACATGTGTTCGATCATCGAAGAGCACATGAGAATTCCAGAACCTGCAACCATAGATTCTCACCAATAACCAACATAAGACCTTATGTAGAGACAATAAATAAACAATATGGATAAATGGAATGACTATACAAATAACTGTACATATATGCATAAATAATAAATGAATGAAATAATGCAAAACTCTAAAGAATGCAAGTAAAAGGTTAAAGATACGTTACAGAAGGGTATCCCTTTGGACACCATGTTGACTCTATGTGTAGAAAAATTTGAGTTGTTGACCATTCCTTGGAATGTTCAAAGGCTCACCCTTCAAGTAATCAAGGTGGAATGAGTTTGGTCCTGCTACTGATCTGATCACATAAGGGCCTAACCATAGGATGTCAAACTTCCAATGTTTCCCTGGCTTTTCAGTGCCTTTGTCCCATAACACAACTGTATCCCCTACTTTGAAGTCCCTTTGTCTAGCTGATTTGTCAAAGGTTTTCTTTGTCTTTTCCTGACTTCTAAAGTTTTGGTCTGAAGCTTTTCTCCTTATTCTATCCAACTCTACCATTTGATAAATTCTGTTTTGAAGTGCAGTTTCCTTTATGTCAACCCTTTGAAGCAACTGATACACTGGAAGACTAAGGTGAACTGGTAGTTGTGCCTCTAATCCATAGACTAACTCAGAAGGACTCTTGCATGTAGATGCTTTCTTGGTTATTCTATCAGCCCATAAAGCATACTTTATTTTACTATCCTAAGACCTTTTGTTTTCCCCCACTATTTTCTTGACTATGGTCATCAAATTTTTATTACTAGATTCTGCTTGACCATTTCCTTGAGGATAATAATCTGATGCATGAGATAAAACTATGCCATACTATAAACAAAATGTAGACATTTCAGCTGAACAAAAGGTTTAAGCATTGTCTGTCACTATCTTTGAAGGTACTCCAAATCTAGTTATTATCCTATCTTCAAGAAAATCCATGACTACCTTTTCAGTTGCTGATTTAGTGGTAATGGCCTCTACCCATTTAGTGAAGTAATCTGTAGCTGTTATAATCCATGAAAAACCATTACTTGAATTATCTTTAAACTTCCTTATGAAGTCTAAACCCCACTGCTGAAAAGGCGCCTCTACAACAACTGGCTGAAGGGGAAGGGCAACTAACTTCTGTTTTCCGATGAGCAATTGACAAGGTTCACATTTCTGACAAACTGATGCACATCTGAAAAGATGGCGGGGCAATAGTAACTTGCTCTAAGAATTTTATGAGTAGTAGTTCTAGCAGCAAAATGACCACCACAAAATCCACCATGAAAATCATCCACTAGTTTTTTAGCTTCAACTTCATCCACACATCTAAGGATAATACCATCTGGATTCCTCCATCCTAAACCATCTTTAATCATGACATACTTGGACGCTTTAAGCCTTAAGGCTCTTCTTTTATATGACCAACAAGGTGACTTGGGCATGTGAGATTCTTAAGATAAAAAATAATATCTAAATACCATTCAACATGCTCAAGCTTTAACAAATTTGAGGATGACTCTGGAACATTAATCTGACACACCATATCTTGATCAACGAAACCTAAAGCCTTCTCATTACTTTCTGCCAACATTTTTGCCAGACCTTGTCCTTTGATCAACTTTTTGGGTTTAATTTCTAAGTCATATTCTTGAATTTTAGCCGCCCACCTACCTCTTGGACCTAGACCTTCTTCTTGAGTCAACACATCTTTAATTGCTGAGCTAGGAACAGACCCAACTAATTTGGCATACCCAATAAATATTCTGAAATGCTTAAGGGATTTTACCAAACATATGCTTGCTTTTCTACTATGTGATATTTTAATTCTGAATCTCTTAAAATTTTACTCATGTATGCTATGGGCTGTTCTTGGCCTTGGTCATTTTTCTATAGCAAAACACCAGCAAGGGTGTCTTCATATGCAAAGGAAAAAATGTAGAAGTCTTTAGAATAATCTGGACTTATCAAAACAGGAGCTTGGGCACATGCATCTTTTATTTCTTGGAAGGCCCTTTTACCTGTTTCATCCCACTGAAATTTAACATCATTTCTAAACAACCTATTCAAGGGCTTAGTTACTTCTGTTAAGTTAGGAATAAATCTCCTAAGAAGATTAATTGTTCCAAAGAAGGATTGAAGGCCCTTCTTATTGTGTGGCAAGGGGATCTTAGCAATGGCTGCAATTCTTTCTGGATCTATTTTCACACCATCTTTACAAATTATGTGACCCAACAACTTCCCTTTTGTTACCTCGAAAACTGACTTAGCTAGATTTAATGAAATCCCAAACTCTCTACATCTTTCAAAAGCCTGTTTAAAATGCCCTATGTGACTTTTCCCATCCCGAGAAAAACTGTTAAATCATCCTGATAAATTTCAATAATCCTTCCAATTAACCTCCGAAAGCATAATCCATAGCTCTAGCATTAGACAAACTAAAAGGCATCCTTAGATATTCAAAAGTTCCCCATGGAGTTGTGAATATAGTTTTATGCCTATCTTCTTCTTTGACTCTGACTTGGTTATAACTAGAAAAACCATCAAGCATTGAAATCATACCAAATCCTGTTACTCTTTGCAATAAAGTTTTTATTTTAGGGAGGGGATAATTATCCTTTTTGCACACAATATTTAGATTTCTGAAATCTACACATAACCTTATCTGACCAGTCTTCTTCCCAACCACCACCAAATTTGAGCACCAAGAAGAATGTCTAGTGTGGGCTATTATTCCAGTTGCCAACATCTTTTGTAATTCCTGTTGTACCAAGGGAGCCAACTTAGGATTATTTGCCTAAGCTTCTGCCTAAAGGGCTTAGCTTCTTCTTTAAGTGGAATAGTATGCTGAATCACATCCTCCCAACATCTTAGCATTACTTAACCAACCTCCTAAATCAATGTTTAATTTTGTACTAGGAGCAATTGAATTAGGAGGGGGAGGAGGTACCTTGAGGACATTTGTTGGAGTTCTTTCTCTATCCTGACTTCTCTTACCATTTCTTTGGTAAGTCATGCCTCTATATCTAGAAAAATCTGAAACTTGCTGCTCACTAGGCTTAGGACCAAAGGCTGCTTTTGCTACTTCATTCATTGACTCAACACTTTGACTACTTTCTACCAAATCCATCCAATCATACATGTCAATGTTATACTTCTACTCACACATATTTACTTGTTCATTTTCTGTTTTTTTAGCCATTTTCTCACTTAGAATTTGCAAAAAAGCTTGACAAGTATTCTCTTCATGAAAGTCTCCACAAGGCCTACAATATGGAATGGCTTGATGATCAACCATGTTGGTAGACTCTAACGGACTTGGGGCCTTTGATCTTGAGGTGGGGGCCTTCTTTGGTTTTGCCATCTATCATTTGGCTTGTTTGGATGGAAATTATTTCCTCTATTTCTTTCCAAGGAAACTACCTTGTTTTGTAATGCTGTCTGGTTTGCCTGCATGGCAGCCAGCTGATTAGCATGATTCACTTCCATTTGTTTAATCAATTGGGTGAGCTTATCTATGGAGTCACCTTGAGGTTCCTGGTTTTCAAACTTAACTTTTTTTACTTCATTAGCCTTTGAAGAACTACCCCTTGAAAACCCAGGAATATTAGATTTACCAGCAGTTTGCATGTTTTTATCTATCTTGATGGCTTTATCTTGTGCATCCTTAAGATTTGTAGGTTCCTTATCCCTTATCTAATATTTCATTTCTCCTTCAAATGCTTGGATGTAATAAATCAAGAGAGATGCTTCTTGGGGCTTGATGTCTACAGGGAGACTTTTTATTAAGTCATTAAACCTTTTATTAAATTCTTTCATGGTTTCATTCTCTTGTTTGTGGCTAGTATGCAAGGCTGCCAACAAGAAATGGCTATCCCTTCTATCACCCCATCTATCATTGGAGGCTTCAATAATTTCTTTGAGAGTTTTGAACTTATTGTCATTCTGCTCTTCAAAACATTCCATGGCATCATCCTCTAAAAACAAAACAAACAGCCTCATCTTGACATCCTCATAGTTACTAGCATTACACCACTTGGCAATGCACTGGTTGAACTTGGTGATGTGAGACTTGGCACTGATGGCATTATTAGCTTGAAAGGAAGGTAACTTTTTTATAGCTTTATCTGGCAAAGCATGAGGATTACCAATGATGTTAGAGAAATAACATGGCTTGCATAGACCATCCATTGGTGAGGGCTGGTTGTTTTGGGCAAACAATAAATGGATATCAGAGATAGCCTCTTCTCCAAGAGTTGCAAGTCTATTCAACCTCCTCCTATATACTCTTTCAAGCTCGGTGAGGGAGTTGAGTAGACCACTTGAATGGCTCCGAGTAGAATACCTCACTATATTTTGAAGTGGAGTTGCCACTTGGAGAAAAAGATAGCTCTAATATGGGTAAATAAATTATTAAAATTTAATTAAAGAATTTTATTAACAGTTTAAAGAATTAAAGAATTCAAAAACCAGAAATTAATTAATTAAGTTAGACCAAGGACAAATGACTTGTCCCCGACAACGTCGCCAAAGATGTTGCCGCCTAATACACACTTTAGAACATAGGGAAGTCAATAACCTGCTTTGTGTGTCCTTGGGGGCAAGTTAGAGCTGGGGACCATTGTCACCACTGTCTACCAACTCCTCCGTTTAGGCCAAATCCCAACAGAGCCAAGGGGGGTAGTCCCTACAAGAAAATATTCCTAAGTTTATTAACTATTAGTTAAAGGGAACTTTTATTAAGGTTGTAAGGCTAAGACTTTATACTATCTAAGGAATGACAAGCATCATGCAAATGCAAAGATTTCCTTTTAATGACAAGCAGACCTTGAGATAAATGAAGACTAGTGCCTATTAACAAATGGAGTCTAAAGATAAATTACAACTTTACAGATTTACAAATGAAATTGAAATCTAAGTTAATTAACCCACAGTTTAGGTGTTATCCAAATCAAACCAGATTACAGTATAGACAAATGAATACTATGAACAATATAAACAGTAATGGATGAGCAGTTAAGCAGTATAAACAATATCCATAGTTGTATCAAATGTTATGAACAGATTGAATAAATGGAACAATTATTAAACTATTACCCAAAAAATGCTGAAAGGACATGAATCAATTGTGTTACACAAGATCTACAGATTACTAAACAATGTAATTACTTAACCAAATGAATTAAAGATGCCATCACAAGAGATTGCGAAACTGAAAGGAAATGCTTGTAACAGAAAAGTGAAAAGCTTGCAGTGAAATAAAAGTGAAAGTGCTTGCAATAAAAGCCTTGAACAACAAGGCAAAGATAAATAGCAGTGACCTGTGTTTGTAGGACGTTTTGCAATGTTTCTTGTAAATTTTAATAAATTTTAAGGGGGTCTTAATGTTCAGTTAAGTCTTAAGCCAGTGGTGTGACTAGCGCAATCTAGTATCTCTCAAGTCAAAGAGGGAGCGCAGGTGCGCTCAAAATAGTGGACACAAGTCCACCTGTAGCTCCCAGGTCAAACCCCAATGCCTCGGTGCTCAACAAGGAGGATGTAGAACGCCTAGAGACCCCCACGGTCTTCTACTCCAACTAGCTTCCGAGGCCACTGTCTTTAATCAACCGGAAAAATAGCAAGATGGATGCCTATTAAACTAGAGCCCCTAAGCCTCTTCGCTTTTCATACCCTTACCTGAGTTCCCTAAAGGGAGATAACAGGGGGGCAGAAGATACACGGACAGTTTAGGTTGTATATTTTAAATAAATTGCAGATTTGTTTTTATAGTAAGCAAAATGAATTACAGAGTTAACTAGTTAATAGAGTCAACTTGAGCGTTATCCCTTATGGGAGGTGCCGGTACTTGATCTTTGGACAATTAAGAAATGAAATTGCTTTACAGGAAAGTAAAATATTGCAGAAAGTAAAGTGAGCTAATTAAGGTTTCCTAAAGCCCCCAAACCCCTTCGTTTTTCATACCCTTGATTCAAGTTCCCTAAAGGGAGATAACGAAGGGCAGAGGATACACGGACGGATGTTAGGTTGTATATTACTCTTTGCAAAATTAAATGACAGGAAGTAAATTACAGAAATAAAATAACCCACAATCCTCAAACCGAGCTTTGTGCCACAGGGCACGGTGCCAGTACCTTGAGGTACTTGGAGCAACTAAATTATAGAATAGAAAGCAAAACTAATCTAGATGCTTGCTTGAAAAAGAAATGCTCAAAAAATAAGCTAAGCTAAACTAAGTATGCTAACCACACAACAATCTCCCTAAAGGAGAAGGTGGGTAAAACTAAAAAAATCTAAATCTATTTGAAATGGAAAAACAACAACTAGTGATCTACTTCCTACTCTACTTCCTAATCTATTTACATATAGATTACAAATGCTTTATAAACTTTTGGAGAATGCCCCAAGAGAACTTCTCTTTGGGGTTCACAAATATCAGAAAAGAAGAGAAAGGTGAGGGTTTGAACCCCTTTTGGAACCCGTCGAAGGTTGAGGTATTTCTGGGCCAATTTGGGCAGCACCTCCCTTTCACATGTGTAAAACCTGTCACAAACCAGCAAGCAAAGCTTGCTAGAAATCACAGAAAACTCAAAGAAATTATCAGAAAAAGTTAGTAAAAAAAATCACTAATTTATGGCAAAAATCTGATTGAAAAAATAACTGAAATGTGATGTTTAGAGGGCTGGAAACTGGGTTTCCAACCACCTAAATGCAACTAAAATATCAGATTTGTACTAAAGATTTAGGCCCTAAAAAAAGGGTTTTTACCACTATACAATGGTAGAAACCCTAGATCTAGAACCCCCCCTAAAAAAAGATCTGAAAACAAGAAACCCTTGGAGGAGCCCTTCTTAGCTTTAGATCTCTGCAAAACAAATCTATTAGAGCTGCAACAAGTAAGCAAAGAGATGAGCACAATAATAAATCCTACAAAATACTTTGTAGAATCTTACTAATCTACTCACAAATGAAGATAGAAGTACTTCTACTTACAAGTCTCTCCACAAAATACTTTGTGGAGAGATTCCAAGCTTAACAAATGCAACAATAATTGATAAATCCACAAGGTTACCTCACTAATCCAAGCATGAAATGTGAGAGATCCACACCAACAATTTGCCTCCAAAGCTTTTTTCTATTATGGCCCAACTAGGGCAAGATTCAATACAACAATAGCAAGAGGCTTGGGCCAAATGCTTGAGAGAATATGAGAGGAGAAGAGAGAAAGATTTTAGCAGCATAACTTTAGCATGAGAATATTGTGTGGAGTGAGGGAGAGGAGCCCTCCTTTTGTAGTTGAAGAGGCCCAAAACCCACTCCTAAATCAAAGGTCCAAAACATATATCTAAACTTTAGCTCTCCTCCACCCTTAGATCTAGGTTTGTTGACTTTGCAAGCCATCCACCAATCATAAACAAGGGCGCCTCTTCAAATCAATGGTCAAAAAGATAGATCCATGTCACAATGAAAAACTTAACCCTTAGATCTAGGGTTTCCATGACTCAAGTGGGGCCTCCTTTGACTCAAATTTTGATTTTTATTATTTTGATTTTTTATCTTTTATGTTTTATGTTTTATTTTTAATCTTTTATTTTTTGGAAAACAAAGAGGGGCGCCCCACTTAGGAGATCTTCAAAAATTTATTTTGACCAATGGGGGGGGGGGGTGTTATTTAAAAATAAAATTGACTATGCTTAGCCACCCCCCAAGCTTAATTACCATGGCCTTATTTGGTTTTTTTCCTTCAAAATCAAATAATTTAATTTTTCATCCTAGGAAATTAAATTAATTTTCTAGGAAAAAATACCTTGTGTTAACCAAAATTGGTCTGACTCCCTAACCCGTTGTCAAAATGACATGGGACTTGAACCAATAGCTTAGGGGGTGTCATAGCATTTTCATTTGCATTCATAGCCCCTATTACAAAATGCCAAGGTTCAAGAGATTACATTATTACATCAAAACTTAACTAATTAACCACTAAATGGTAAAGTTAATTAAATAAGATAAGCAAATAAAAAATTAAAATTAAAATCCTAACGAAATTACGCAAGACTACAAGATATGGCTAGCATGGTCATGGACAACAACTTGAAACCTTAGCCACCTCATGGGATTGATTATCAGAACGTCAATTCACCACTTTGGAGGATTGGTAAGTGAAAAACCCAACCAATTAAAATTGTTAAATAACAAAATTAACAGGAAGGGGAAAAAAACACTCGATGAAGAGGACTTCCCTGATAATAAAGTCCATGGTGACATCCTTAGAGCAATGATCCATGCTGACATATAAAGTTACATTAATTATCCCACGCAGGGGAGCGGACATTTCGTAATCAAAAGGGGCAGAATTGCCCTATTGAGTGAAAAATCCCTAGGATTTTTCCATGGTGCAAATTGTACAATATGTACATCTGTAATGTACATGACGTTGCCACCTAGTCGATATAGGTGTGCAACACCTCTTCCTTTGACCTACACAGAAAAACACTTAAGAGGTTAGGACTGTTGACTTCCTTTTCTCGTATTTAATACTGTGCGTGCATTTCAACTTAGCATAAAACATCTCTCTATTTGTTGCACTTATTAATACACACAGACTGCAAATTATTATGTCGTAAATACTATTCTTGTTGCTAGTCGGCTAATGCACCGCTGGTTTAATGAATTATATTTGTACACAATAAGGTATCTAACATGACTGTGGTTACATGACTGAATATATATGCTATACCTTCTGCTGTCATAACTATATGTCTTACTGCATGTACTGCTGTACTTGTATTTTTGAGTTATGATTAACGCTTATACTTGATCAATAACAACACTTAAATGGTGGATACATAGTGGATAATGTTTTGCACCTTACAAAGTAATCGGTTCTTAGTTGAATGATACTTCATGTGATGTTATTTACTTACTTATCATTAAATAAATTGCATTATTGAAGTGTACCCCATTATATGCACTTAACACAACACTTTTACTTTCATACTTGACTCCAATAAGGCACTGGTCACTAACGTACGCGAAAGAGAACAATTTGGTATTTTAGTGTCTTTGCAGAGTTCTAATAGGGTGTTCCGCTAGGAGGTTTCGACTTCCGAAGTAGTTGGGGACAAGTGACAAAGGCGATAGTGGTCACTTTTCCCACATATGCTTACCGGTGACTAGGCCTGCCATTTCAACCGGTTTCACGGGGGAAGGGGGGGAGATATATTTTGTTTGTTCTTAATAGCATTGATGATGAAAGAAGAGTCCCCTATGACATTGATATCGGGGATGAGGTCAGTGGTTAGGATCTGCAAACCTTGGAATACAACTAGTTCCTTTGATTCGTTATTCATGGCATGATCAATCCACTAGGCAATTGATTCTTACTTTTTTCTTCTAGAGTCAATGATGAATCCCTGCACTTGTCGATACTATGATTTTTGTTTATTATTGTCTTAATGCACATGTTCTTTTCTTACTGCCTATTACCCCTGTTTTGTCATGGGTGTCTTCGATGGTTTTTCGATGAGGTGAAATCTTGGTAGATGTGCTTGCTCTTAATTTGCACTTGATCACATGATATAACATTATTGGAGCCTTGGTCTATTTTGGAGGTGCAATGAGGCCAACCCCTTTTATTTTTTTGACTTATTTACCCAATTTTGGTGGTCTCCTATGATGGCACACAGGTTCACAAATATTATATTTTATTAGGGGGTTGCTTATGGTCTAAATCATGAAGGTGGCTAAACTTTTATATATGGAGGCAAGGGTTTATTATTACCCACTTTGGAGGGGCTCATATTTTGTTCACTAAAATTATTTTAATATTATGCCCCCGCCTTTTTTGGATACTTTGAGATAAAAGAAAATGATATATTGAAAAAGTGATACATATATGGTGAATTAGAACATGTGCTCAAAGTTGGCACATTTTTCATGTGAGAAAACAATATTTTAATGAGCAACCCCTTATTCACAACTTGCCTTGGACCATGCATTCGTTAGAGCACACATTATAGCGAGCTGTCCACAACTAAGCTCATGAATATGTTAAGGTGATGTCATATGAATTATTTATGGAGGAAGCCGCCTCCTTGGAGATGGTTATTTTGGTATTTGACCAGATTTAAAGGAATCCACAGCCTTGGAGGAATTTACTCCAGGAGATGCATGGAAGTTGTCCACCCTTTGAGACCCTATTTTAACCTGTTACCATATTTGAAGTAGATGTTGTGCTACATTTGGAGGCCGATCCACATAGGATTTGCTGTGAATACTTCTTTGACTGCTGTATTCTAGGGCAGAACACATATTTCATGGGATAGTCAGCGTTGTGCTACATTTGGAGGCCGATCCACATAGGAATTGCTGTTAATACTTCTTTGACTGCTGTATTTGAGGGCAGAACACATATTTCATGGGATAGTGAGTGTTGGAAGGGGCCGATCCCGCATGTGAGGGGCTGTTTCAGCTTTCCACCACTTTTGGAGCTTTCCTCACATGATCTCAGCCATATTTTGAGGGGTGGCAGCCTCATTTGAGGCTTTATTCACTTGATTGTTGCCTATTTTATGGAGGCCATCATCTTTTGGGAGCCTTCTCGCTTTGGACATTGCATGTATCATGGAGCTGTTTGCTTGTTTTATGGATTTTCCACTTGTTGGAGAACATTGGAGTGCATCACTTTGGGGACATTTGGAGGCTATTTGGTTGGCATTTGGCTGGATTTTCTTCCCTTTTCCATGGAGATGTTGGAGGTAGTTACATCTTTGATGGGAGTTGTCCCACTTCTTTGGAGCTATTTTGTCCTTACATGGAGAAGCTTATGGGTTGATTCTTGTACATGTAGCATTGAGCACCTCATATTATGGATGTTTGTTAGAGTTGGTTAGATTTTAGAGGAGTATTTTTGTTTGTTTACTCGTCCCTAGGGCAGATCTAGGGATTTGGTAGATCTATTATTATTTTAGTTGTAAAGGAACTTGAGCTTATCTTCTATATAAGAGAGCCTCTTCCTAATTTGCATTCGTGGTTGGATTTTGAGAGCTATATCTCTTTTGGAGCCTTATAGACTTATCTTTCATGGTGTTGCTTGAAGTGAGAATCTCTTCTCTATTCAAAGTGTGGCATTCTTGTTCCTATTTCTAATGTTCCTAATGGATTATAGAATAACCTAGAACTTCTTAATCATTTCCAATTATAAGGGTAAAATTGCCTCATTGGAAATGTTTTATGTGGGAATTGTATTTCTGTATCTCTCTTTGCTGTCCTAGGCATGATTATATTACATTGTTTCGATAATCTTTCTATAGTAGGGCTTGTAATACTTCATTGCACGAGGCACACCCTAGTTGACATTGTTTTGATGTGGCACCACTCTTGGGACATCCTAGCTGATTTCTACATTCATTTTTCAGCATGCTAGGGCTTATTTGTGGCATGTGCATGCAGCCCTAATATTCCTAACTTTTCATGAACTAGCTTCCCTTGACTCCATTTTCCCTGGGGATTGGCACTAGTCTTCATGGTCCTCCCATCACCCCTTTTTTATTTATATATACTACAAAAGAGACCTAACATTTTACTAAGGCTAACTCTTTAAATCACCTTGTGCCTTTCGAGCCATTGCCTAGCAATCCTATCTTAGGGAAGCCCCCCTTGAGTTGGAGAAGAGCCAACCTAAAGTGTAGAGAGGTGGTTACGGAAGTGACAGTGGGTAACACCTCTGAGTTATAGTTGGGCTAACTTTCTTCCTTGCGGCTTTAATCATACATGCTAGCTCATGCTGAAACACTGCCCATTGTTCCAAAGCCCATGTTTTCTAGCAAAGGTTAAGGGAGGTCTTGACAAACTACTCACTTCTTTGAAATGTCAACGCTTGTGTCTGCGAAAAGAACTGACCTGCCCAAATGAGATGCCTAGAATGGGTATCATTCATTTGTTGATGTTTCAAATCTATTGGGAAATTGGAAACAAATTATTCAGTTTTACTGTTATAATTTGGTGAATAGATTTAAATAGTTTACCATTGTTTTCAAATTAGCAAGGGTTTCAAAAATACAGTGTTAGTTTTACATGAGAACATGGATTGTTTTTTATTTTGAGATGCAAGCATCACATTTGGCTTTTAGTGTTTAGTAATGTTTTTTTACTTAGACCAATGCAGTAAGATGTTTTTTCTGTTTGTAGAGATGATCCAGAGCTTGAAAAAATGCTGAAGGAGAGGGTTAGGTGGGGTGATCCCATGGCTCATTTAGTTAAGGTAATTTGTTTGACATTTAGTTGTTAACCATTCCAATTGAACTAATTTCTGAAAATTTTCATGACAATGCATTGGGTATTGTACAGAGCAAAAATGTTGAACCTGTACTTGAAAACTTAGCTGAGGATGAGAAAATAAGGGAATCTGGTTTTATTGTTCCTCAAGATATACCTACTCACAGTTGGCTGAAAAGAGGTGTTGATCCTCCAGTCAATCGTTATGGCATCAAACCAGGGAGACATTGGGATGGAGTTGATCGCAGCAATGGTGAGTTGTAATTTTCTATTGCAGATTTTTTGAATTGTTTGTTAAATCAATGCTCTCATACATGTGGAATAATATTGAAATGCATGTTAGGAGAAATTTAGGACACAAATACATTTGGGTACAAGCACAGAGATATGCAGAGACAAAGTAATCTTGTATTAAAAAATCTTTTGGTAGCACACTGTACAAGTTACAGATCCCTTTGTGTCATGTCCATAATTCACATATCATTATCTGTTGTCTCTTGACCTTGACCCTTAACCGTTTGTATCCCATGACATTTTGTCTTTCACAATGTAGATAATTTCGGCATCAGCAAAAAATAAGCAAGGGTCCCAAATGCTATTTCTTTGCAACTTCAGCGGAAAAATTGGCAAACCACGGAAAACATTAAAAATACAAAATATATTCATTTTTTTCAGAATTTTAAACATATAAAGCAACAACATCATATAAGCACATTGGCACATAAATATGGAGAAAGCACTGATATATAGATGTAGTGGATGTGTTAGTACACTTCTTAACCCCTTGGTCAGATCTCCTATAGGTGTAAATCAGTGATGAAAAGCGGCTAGTTTAAGAAGAGAATGCCTCAAAGTATCACGGACAAACCTCCTCTCTGTTCGGGCTGGTGCGTGCCAACCTAGTGGGAGTCCCTAGGTACTGTGCTTCTGATTTTGGATCTGATCTTCCGCAAAAACTTACAAGAAACGGCAGCAAATGTCTTTGGACAGTGTGTAAACACTGCCAAATCCTTTAGAACAAAAAAATGAGTAAATTTGCTTGGACGGATCTTGGAGGGTTAGCGTGAGAGAGGAAAATAATAGAAAGAATACCAATTGAAAGGTCGAAATTAATCACGACAAATGGCAATGAGCTGCTGACCAATGAACAAAGATAAGATCATAATACCGACAAAAATGAAAGTTCAAATAAACACAAGACTTTTTGATTAAAAGTTTTTCCAAAGGGTTGCTTCCGCCACGATGGACAAGTCCAAAACTAGTACAATGACAATTTTCACACAAAGAGAGAATAACTAGTCTAAAGAATGAGAAACAAAGAATATGAATGCTGCCGCTGCAAATGCCTGAAAATAAATTACTCTTGGACCAGTTTTCCCCAGAGGGGCTTTTTCCAGGGTCATATTGACCAAAATTACCGCTGTTTAATGGGTTTATCAGTCTGCTGTTTTATGTCATTTTTTCCACTGCAATAGACTTAGTTTTTTCAGTGTTTTAGCTTCATGGTTGTTGGGTTTAATGCATGTGAAGTACTTTTACTTAAGGACAGTTTAAAGTCTGAAATCTGGGTTAAGCTAAGTGTTTGACAAAGGTCTGATTTTTGTCAAATATATACATGGTATCAGAGCTAAGGCTCTGTGATAACAACTGATTGTGGGTGCAGCAGTATTGTTGAGTTGTTGGGCAAGGATTATTGCTGATTTTTTTAACAACTTGTGTATTGGAAACCTTATCTGCACATGATTTGCAGTAAGAGAGACACTCGTTGTTTTGGTGGATTGTTTTTTTCACTCTCTGAGATGGCTACCAGTTTGAGGTTGGAGGATAGATTGAATGGAGCTGAGAATTTTGTTCCTTGGAAGGCTAGGATGGTGCTTATTTTGGAGGAGAATGAACTGTGGGATGAAGTGGTGCATAGCACGTAGGAGAATCCAATTCAAGTTCTTGCTTCCACTGATGCACAAGCACTAGCAACCTTTAACAAAGAGGACATCAAGGCCAGGAGGATAGATCATCCTTGATGCGGTAAAGGACCATGTTATCCCACACCTCTCAGGTAAAGATCGTGCATTTAAGATGTGGGATTCTTTGATTAGCTTATATGAGAGTTCAAATGAGAACCGAAAGATGGTTTTGAGGCAAAAACTGAGATACACCAAAATGACCAAGACCGAGAATGCTTCTTCTTACTTGACTTGGATTTCTCAAGGTTGTGATGAGTTGGGTGCTATTGGCGAGAAGGTGGATGATGCAGAGATGGTGAGAGTTGCCTTGAATGGTTTCTCTCAACCTTGGCATGACTTTGTACGTGCAGTTGTGGCCAGAGAGAATTTGCCTTCATGGGCTAGACTTTGGGATGACTTCACTCAGGAGGAGCTGAAATCTAGCTCCACTTCCACAGGTCAACATAATGCAGCTGATGAAGAGAATGCTGTTCTTTCCGCTAAGAGTAAGAAGAAGTCCAAGAAAGACTCGAGCAAAGTTTGGTGTTTTGCTTGCAGCGAGTATGGCCACTTCGCTTCTCAGTGTCTTGAGAAGAAGGAGGAGGATATGATTGTGCAGCTTCAATAGAAGTAGAGGACTTTGCGAAAAGATTTGAGAAGGAGTTCTCGTTGTTCTCCCTTATTTCTAGTGCCGGTAGCAATGGAGTTGTTCAAAATGGTAGTTGGTATATTGCCAATGAAGCCTCTCGTCATATGACTGGAATATGACATATATTTCGTATCATTTATGAGACTGGTCCAGACCGGTTGTTCAGTCAGAAGGGGGACAGGCACGTGCAACGTGAGTTGGAAATGTCAGATTCCAACTTTGTCATGGAGGATACATCGAGCAGGATGGGGTTCTCTTTGTTTCCAAGGATGAGGGTTAACTTGCTCTCGGTCTCAGCCTTGGAGGATGTAGGGTATTCGACATTGTTTCAGAGGGGACATGTGTACATATTTCCAGATAGAGATGATCTGGGACATGTTTATATATACTCGGAGAGAGCGAGATTGATTGATCCATAGTTGATTGGTGATCGGTTCAGTGAGCTGTACAAGTTCACTGCACAACCTACGGTTGATGAGTCAGACGAGGAGAAGGAGAGCTCTTGAGGTTGCTGTGGCGCCAAGGTTACAGTCTCCAGTTCCGATGGAAGAGAGGGAGTCTCTTCTGAGTACTGGAAGGAGGTTCAACCAGTATGAATGGACCAATGCTCAAGATTGGAGAGTGGATTCTCCAAGGAGCTCAGGGTTCAGGGTGGCTTCCAGGAGGTTATCTTTAGATTTGAGTTCAGTGTAGGTAGTGGCGTTAGTTCTAGGTTTAGAGGGAGCTCCTACAACAAACAGTGTGATGGATTTGAGGACGAGACCTGATGATGATGATGGCAGTGAGCGTTGAACACAATGGTCACACTGAGAGGGGGTGAATCAGTGTGTGAGCAATTTAAACATTTTTCACATCTATTAGTTAGAGTATATCAAACATTATGTTACCAATCACATTATCATATTCATCAGTTAAATCATAAGCACAACAAACATATGAAAGAGAGACACAAGAATATTTGTAATGTGAGCTTTATTTATGGTAATGGAAAACTACAATATTCTCGATTACAATCAGCACCAACTGATGAAAAGAGCATGAACTCTCATAACAGGATCTAGCCTGGTTTTCTTAGCTCCAAGAAAGAGTTGAGGAGTCCAATCCTCAAGTGCAAGATTCTACTTGTTAGCTATGCCAATCTCTGATTGTCATCAATCTGTTGCTCAACCATCTCTGCTCATCAACTCTGTTGGTCAATCTCTGCTCATCACTCTTTGCAATCTGCTCATCAACACTGCAGGTCAATCTGCTCATGTCTTTATCACCATCATCATCGAGAGTGTCAACAAGCATGCATCAAGTATGCATTATCATCATCATCAAGGTAGTAGAATGTGCATCAAGTTTATAGGGTAGCATCATCATGCATGCATCATCATTTCATATCATCATCATCATATAGTACAACATCAAGGTGAATGCATCATATCATAGGGTTTGCATCATCACTATATCAAGTATACATCATCATCATAGTTTGCATCATTATCAAAGCATCATCATAGTGGAGTATGCATCAACATATCATCATCATGATGGAATATCACTGTTTCATAACCACTGTATACATCACTGTTTATATTGCATCAACATACCATCATCATAAGGCATAAGTATGTGCATCTTCAACCTCAAGTACACATCATTGTTTCATAACCATTGTATACATTCAATATATATATCTCTGTATATCACCGTACATTCACTTGTCCATTAACTGAGTATGTCACTCAAGAATTCTGAACTTGTACTGTATCCTCTTACTGCTACTCATTGATCAGATCATGTCAAGCTGCTGTCAAACTTCAAAGCCTTTGTATTGTTCACACTTCATATTCTAGAGTGGTCATGCTTCACCATTCTTCATGCAAGGACTGTCATCAAATTAGGGCAGTCATTTGGTTTTCACCTTTATCAACACTTTCATGCATTCAGGACTGTGTAAAAGGCTTCAAAACTCAGACTGTATGATGGCCTGTTCAAGCAGAGAAGCACCCAACAAACTCAGACTGTTCAAGAAGAAACTCGGGATTGTTCTATGTTGAATTAACCCCAAAAATTCTCTGTGGAAAATGCGGGTCCCTATCCTCTGTTGCTACTGTGTAGATGAAAGAATTCGGGTTGTTTTGTGTTCTTAGAAGACCCCAAGCAAGTCCAAGAATGGACTGCATCAAACTTGGCATGTATGTTGTGCTGGTTAAACCCCAAAAGAAAAATAAGAAGGATGTTTCTGCTGTTAGCTGCCTCCGGATTTCCACAGTCAACTGCTCTCACCTCAGTCCACCGAATTCTACCTTAGTTGAGTGAGCTCACTTCCCTTGCACTTCGTTGGATGCATTTGAGTGGAATATATACTCTTCACACATTGTCCACCTCCTCAAATTAGGGCCGACTTCAAGGTGTGAGTTAAACAATGTTCCCCCAAGTTTCCGGGACGAGGGGATGCAGGAGCGGGGAAACGCACATTTGGGACGCGTGGAGACCACTCCCAAATTTAGGGATATTCGGGGGGGACGTGGGGACGTCTCTAAAATTATAAAAATAAAATAAAATATCAAAAATAATAATTCATTTGATGTATATTAATGANCGAGATGCAGGAAACGTGGAAACGTGTCCCCGACCCTGCGGGACGCGTCCCCGTGGAACACTGGTTTTAAATGCATTTTATTTTGTCTTTGTCATACATCCTTCAAAGTTCAAAGTCAACCTTACCATTTAAAAATGGTTTTAGGATTGCATGTATTTATTTTTATTTCTTTTAGTAGTCAACCTTAGGGTTAGGATGATCATACAAGCAAGGGTGCTCCATATTCCAAGTGATAAGGGCATCATAAGGGTTGCATGCCATGTTGAAGGGGCTTATTGAATCACCGTACTTCATCATATTGTTGAGGGTGTCATCATCCTCATGGTATCACAACGTATTTTCAAAAGGGTACCAAGGACCCTACTACCAATCACCAACCATTGAAGATCCCAATAGAAGGAATGATGACTAAGTGATCCACATTAGTCAACAAGTACAAGAGGGCTTCTTTAACCAAACAAGAAGACCTTCAAGGTCCATTATACCATCGAGAATGTGTCTAGCACATCATCAAAACCAAGGGTGTAGCAAGCCACAAGGGCTTCATCAAGGACCCCATCACCATGACATGTATGACCAGGGACCCTATCATCAAGGTGCCATGTCACCATCCACTATCAACTAAGTGTCCAAGTGCTATCATGCCACCATATAAGAGGGTTCCAAGTCTTTCTCATGCCCTACGGCCTTCTCCAAGAGTTCCAGGACTCCATCAAGCCATCCATAACCATGCGAACCACAAATGACCACATAATGGGTCATTTGGCCCATTTGGCGCTCCAAAGGCTTCTTTGACATGCCAAGGGGCTTCATGGGCTCTTCAACCACCTCAACCACACAAGAGGACCTCCAAGGGTCAAGATCCATCATGCTACCTCCTGTGGGGTTGCAAAGCCTTCTCCTAGGGTACCATGACCTTGTCAAGGCATGAATGACCACATAATGGGTATTAATGCTTCTTCAACCCATCAAGGAATTCTCCATCGTCCACAAGGGCTTCAACAAAATCTCCAGGGTCCTCAGCATCATCAGGAGGGTCTTCAACATCGTTAACAAGGTAGTGGTTCCAAGATCCATCCTTGTGGGTACAAGGACCTTGTCAACCAGATACAAGGTACTTCAAGACATAACCCATCTTTGTGTGGGCTCCAAGGCACTAGATGTGAGGGCACTGGGATCATCCAAACCTGTGCACTGCAAGAGGGACTTGGTGGCATCAATGACTACATGTGGGGCCATTGCAAGTCCATGTTGGCATCAATGACAATTCAATCAACAATGAGTACCTCCCTCGCTAAGAGGGAGTGTTAGCTATTTAGCTCCGGAGGCACTCCGCATGTTTTTGTCTTGTATGCGAAAGTGACCATGCACTAACTAGCCTACTTGACTTTGTAACGATGTTTTATAAAGTTGTTTTAAAGTGACTCTTATGTAATGTGACTTTATATAAGTATTCCCTTGTTTTAGTTTTATAAAGTGACTTTATGAGATAAAGTGCACTTATTTCATAAGTGAAAAGTGACTTTATTAAAAATTAAATGTAATCGATTTTGGAGGGAAAGTTTCTCAACCATTGATCATGTAAAGGCAAGATTAAATCTTGGCCTTTGGATTTATGGATTGGGGAAGGTGAAAAGTCACTTTCAAGTTATAAGAGAGACCCTAGGGTAGTGTGTAAGACAAGAAAAGTATTTTCCAAGAGTGAGCATTTGGCAAGGTTAATTTTCAAAGAGAGGGAGCAAATTTATGAAGTGGGCACAAATCCCAAGGAGAGAGGCACACTTCCCAAGAAGCATTTATTGTTGTACTGTACTGTACGGATTGCTGGGCCGTATTGTACGGATTTATTGTTGGCACGCATTTCACGGTGCTGGTTTTACTGAACACAAATCAAGGAGGTCCGTATAGTATGGATTGTACTGTGCAGACTGTTGAGCCGTACCGTATGGATTGTTGAGCTGTGGTTTTCTGTTGGCACGGATTTCGAGGTGCTATCTTGTTGCATGCAAAATGAGGGGCTGGTACCATTTTTCCTGCTGATTAAATGCTGCTGTAAATTAATTATTTTTGCTTGAAAATGCTGAAATAATATACTCTTGGATTGGTTTTCCCCAGAGGGGTTTTTCCAAGGTCATATTGACCAAACTTACTGTTGTTTAATGGGTTTATCACTCTGCTGTTTTATGTCATTTTTTCCCCTGCAACATACTTAGTTTTTTCAGTGTCTCAGCTTCATGGTTGTTGGGTTTAATGCATGTTAAGTATTTTTACTTAATGACAGTTTAAAGTTTGAAATCTGGGTTAAGCTAAGTGTTTGACAAAGGTCTATTTTTTGTCAAATTTCTACATAGGGTCTACCCCCCTTGGCTTCGTTAGGAATTTCCTAAATGGAGGAGTCAAGATCAAGTGACAATACTTGACTTGAGACTTTCCCCTAAAGACGCACCCTGTGGCTTGAAGATTTCTTCCACGCTAATCCCGAGGTGCATGAAAGGCAACAACATGAGCAAGGGGTAGCCGAGGGTTAGCAACCAATAAGATCGAAGGACTGATCTTGAGGTGTGTTTTGCTAGCTGTTTGTCGTTGTATTTTCCTGTAATGTCCTCTTCTGCTTAGGCATTGAGGACCAACCCGCTAACCTATGTGATTCCTGTGGGTTCGAGCGGGTACTGACAGTTAGGGAATCAACTGAAGGCTGATGCCATCTATAGAAAATCTAGGGCATCAATATTATATCACCATTGGGTCGAAGAGGGCTACCAGAGCCAAAGGCCACTGGCATGCATGACATCTAAGCATTATTTAATGATGCATGCACCCGATTAAGTCTCCATGCGCATGCATGCAAGTCAACTGCAAATTAGAAGTTAAAGTGACCTAATTAGGTTAAAAATTAGGGTTTTCATAGTTGAAAGTTATAAAAGGAAGATAAAGTGAATGGAGACTTTACTTTTGATGATTATATGATTTTGGAGCTCTTGAGTAGCAGCACAACGTGCAGCCACAACAGTTGGGGTTGAAGATGGCGTCTTCGGCTAACGGGGTTTCAGTAGTGAGATATCTGCCCTAGTCTCATCCAGGGTAAACCATCCAGCTTCACCATCCACTCTTCAATTTATTCATTCCTTTACAGTTATCCAGTATCCATCAGAGATTGTTTGCAGGGGCATGTGTGCAGCCGTAAGGGGGTTTTTAGCTGGAAAACCCCAAATCATTCGCTGGGTCCTCAGATCTCCTCAGATCTCAGTTTACCTTCAGAACCCAGGCACCATTCTCATCATTGGTATCATACTCCAGTACCCGCTGATTATCAGATTTGGTCTTGCTCATCTGGAGCAGTTTTCAACAGTTTCAGGATCAGGGGGGCGTGAGCAGCTAAACATCCAGATCAATTCGCTAGCTTGCCTAGAGACCTCAGAACTTCCGCATGTGTTAGGCATCCTCTCTGGCACTGGAAGACTACCACTCCTGCAAATTCCCAGCTTCAACGGGTACCTCCTTCACTGAAAACGTCACACTTAGTTGATCTTGGGTACGTGCTGCTGGGGTATCACCGGAGGCAGAAGGTGCTAGCTAAGTCACCTGGTTCGAATTCGTGTTCGAGTTCGATGACCTTGAAGTTCGCTAAAAATTAGGCAATAAAAATTTTGGTAATAAAATTCGGCATTAAATTCGACAGTTTAAAATTTAAAAATAAAAAATATATATACATTTTTTAATAAAATTTAATATGCAATTAAAATTATATATATATAATATATGCAATTATAAAATTATGTCTTTTAATTTAATTGAATTATATATAAAATTATAGAATAATATATGAAATTTAATGTAATTTTAAAATTCAATATGAAATTAATTTATATATGAAATTCCCAAATAATAAAATGCTATCGGGCAGGCGGGAGAATTTAGAGGGGATGTGAACGATGAACCTCTAGACAACAGAGTCCAAAACTCAGCGTCCACCAACACCCTGAGCCCTCACGTCACCAATACTAACTCTCACACCGGCGACTGTAAAAAATGTTAACCCGTGAAACACTTGCTTTGAAATTGAAGGCCGACTAACCCTCTGGCTTCACATTTCACTGTGCTCAGCTTCATACTTCAGCAATAGTGGAATCTCACAGAGCACGACAATAGCCGCACAATGTATATACTCGTGGAGCTCTTTTTGGTAGGGATGTAATGTCCTCTTCCGATTAGGCCTTGAGGCCCAAAATCGCTAACCTATGTGATTCCTGTGGGTTTGAGCAATTATTGACAGTTAGGGGATCATCTAAGGACTGATGCCATCCATAGAAAATCTAGGGCATCATCATTAGGTCAAGAAGGGCCACCGGGGCCAAAGGCCACCTTCGAGCATGCCATCCAAGCATTATTTAATGATGCATGCACTCATTTAAGTCTCCATGCACATGCATGCAAGTCAACTGCAAATTAGAAGATAAAGTGACCTAATTAGGTCAAAGATTAGGGTTTTCGCAGTTGAAAGTTATAAAAGGAGGATAAAGCGAAAGGAGACTTTACTTTTGATGATTATTATTTTGGGAGCTCTTGAATAGCAGCACACCGGTTGGGGTTGGAGACGACGTCTTCAACTAGCGTGTTTTCGGCAGTGAAATATCTGCCCTAGTCTCATTTAGGGTAAGCCATACAGGTTCACCATTTGCTCTTACATTCATTCATAGTTATCCAGTATACGGTGTAGATTGTTGCAGGGACACGTGTGCAGACGTAAGGGGTAGTTTTTAGCCAAAAATCCCTAATCAGTTGCTGGGTCTTTAGATCTCAGTTTTACTTCGAAACTTGGGCACCATTCTCATCATCGGCATCTTACTTCGGTACCCGGTGATTATCAGATCCGACTGTGCTCATCCGAAGCAGTTATCAGCTATTTCGGGATCAGGGGGGCGTGAGCAGCTGTCTCTCTGGAACAATTCGCTAGCCTGCCTAGAGACCTCCGAAACTCTGCATGTACCAGGCATTCTGTCCGGCACAAGAAGGCTATCAGTCCTGCAAATCAGCATCTCCATCGACACCTCCTTCACTGAAAACGTCACCCTTATTTGATCTGGGGTTCTTGCTGCTGGGGTTTCATCGGAAGCAGAAGATATCAGTCCATCTCCGATTCAGTTCTTGTTGCTTGCATACTCTCTCAGGAGCAGTCCAACCAGCTTATTAGTGGTAAGTGTTCATTCTATCTCACAAACTCTAACCCTAATTTTTGTTATAAAATAGGGATTTTTGCATGGCAGTTTGCATGCCCGGTTGTATTAGCATATTTGCATAGGAATAGAAAATATCGGGATTTGGGATATTATAGTGGTATCAGAGCTATCTTCTTGGCCAGCTGTGGGCTTAAGAAATGAGACATAGATGAATCCAGAGGGAGACCCTTTTGTAACCTATAGGAGGAGAAAGAGTAGATACACAGGGGACTTTGAGGATATCCAACTAGAAGATACCAATTCAGACATGGAACAAACAGGTATACACTCGGATAGGGGAAAAGGAACGGGAGAAGAGGAGGATAGGATGGAGTTTTGCAACTTAGTATCTGCATTGCAAGACTTAGCAAAAGGCCAAAAAGATGTGCTCAATGCAATCAACAGATTATCGGCGAAACTAGAAATAGGTATCAACAGTACACCTCCCTCACCGGTAGATCGGGGATCTACAAGTAGCAGTGGAAAGGTTGTGTACACTAATATGCAGAATACTCCGCACATATATAACAGAGCTTCCAACAGGCCTACCATGCCTCACTTCTTGGCAGATACAGTAGGTGGTCCGGTCATGCAGGTAGAACCTAGCGAGCCTTTTGGGGCTTATTTGCAGGAGTATAGAGACTTAGGGGATGAGTTTCATGCTGCCATGTCCTTTTCAGATTTCTGCAACATGAAGAGTAGGGATAGGCCCAGGGATTTCAACAAGGGTTTCAATCACAACTATGAGTTGCAGAAGACCTTGGGCAGGTTGACCATCCTGAACTTTGATGGGACTCGCGGAGGATCAGCGAGGATATGGGTTCAAAAATTGGATACCTATTTCCAACTCAATCCCATGACAAAGACAGATGCCATTAAATTGGCTACACTCCACCTGGACGGAGAAGCTCAAGAGTGGTGGTACCACGGATTGTTGACATTGGGTCACAACAGCATACACTCCTACGGTGAGTTCACTTAGAAGCTCATAGAGAGGTTTGACAGGAAGGATCCAGAGATACATTTCAGGGAGTTGGCTCAACTCAAATAGATCGGTAGTGCAGAAGCCTTCATCTCAGAATTTCAGAGGATAGCAGTCATGGTAACAGATGTATCAGAGAGCAGGTTGACTATGTTATTCATTGAGGCCCTCACAGAGCCACTACGGGGATGGGTGAAAGCCTACAAACCCCTCACTCTGAAGGATGCCATTAGCAGAGCCAGAGATCTTCAGGATTCAGTCCCCAAAAACAAGTTCCCGCTGAAAACCATTTTTCCTGTTAGGGACAAGGACAAGAAACCTTTCCAGCAGGATGTTCCCAAGAAAACATGGTTAGACGAGGACACTAGGAAAGATTTGAGAAGGAAGAAACTATGCTTCACTTGTCAGGAACCATGGGTACCAGGACACAGGTGTGCAAGGAAGGTGAAGGCTCACTACATTGAGGTATATTCGGACAGTGATGAGGATGCCTATGAGCAGGAAGCCACAGAAGAACTACGGGAAATTGAGGAAGAATCACACAAGGGTGATACACCAGAGGGAGTCATTGCTACATTATCTGGAGTACCAAGATTCCATACTCTCCGGGTTAGGGGAGCTGTCCAGGGTCACAGAGTAGGAGTATTGATTGATGGGGGAGCAACCCACAATTTCATTGACTCCGCTTGGGTAGCCAAGAGAGGTATTCAGACCGAGAAGTTCGAAGGATTCATTGTAGCAGTAGCCGGGAACTCCAGCATGGAGTGCAACTACTGGATTCCAAAATTGAATGTCACCTTAGGTAACTATCAGATGACAGATTCCTTCTACGTAGTGGATGTATCGGATACTCATGTAGTATTGGGTGTTCAATGGCTTTATTCTATAGGGAAATACACTACAGACTACAGGGCAATGGAAATGGAATTCCAGGGGCCAGACGACAAACAGGTAGTTTTGAGGGGCATGAACACTTATCCCCCAAAACCGGTTTCGTCACAGAGAATGGAGGCAGTACACCGACAGGATGATATAGAATGGGTTGCAAAATGTTTTGTCACTTTTAGGAAGCTCCCAGAGACCAACACACAACAACCAAGTGACATTCAAACCTTGCTACAGAAACATGAAAAGGTTTTTCGGGACCTTCCATCAGGTAGACCGCCATACCGAGGCTTTGAACACATCATTGAGCTAGAGGAGGGGACACAAGCAGTTATCACCACTCCTTATAGGAATCCCAAAAGATACAAGGATGAGATTGAGAAAACAATCAAAGAATTACTGGAGCTTGGATATATTAGGCCCAGTTCTAGCCCCTTTGCATCCTCAGTAGTATTGGTCAAGAAGAAGGATGGTACACTGCGAATGTGCATCGATTATCGAGCACTCAACAAAAAGACCATTAAGAACATGTATCCAATCCCCAGAATTGACGAACTCATGGATGAGCATGAGGGAGCTAAATACTTCTCCAAGACTGATCTTCGCTCGGGATACCATCAGATCAGGGTAAGGGACCAAGACATCTCCAAAACCGCTTTTCGCTGTCACTGTGGTCACTATGAGTTTTTGTTCATGCCCTTTGGACTTTCCAATGCTCCAGCCACTTTTCTGTCATGCATGAACCACACCTTCAAAGCACAGCTACGTAAGTATTTGCTAGTATTCTTTGATGACATCCTGATTTACAGCAAAACATGGGGAGAGCATCTGAAACACCTGGACGAAGTGCTGTGCATTTTAGAAGAACATTCGCTTTATGTGAAAATGTCCAAGTGTGAGTTTGGCATGAAGGAAATGCTGTACTTAGGACAACACATAATCAATGCAGAAGCAATACATGTTGATATGGAGAAAATCCAAGCTATCAGAGATTGGCCCGGGCAAAAAACAGTTACAGAATTGAGAGGTTTCTTGGGTCTGTGCACTTATTACCGACGGTACATTAAGAGATTCTCCCAATTTGCAGCACCCCTCACAGATCTCACAAAGAAGGGAGCGTTCACTTGGACAGACTTAGCACATAAAACTTTCGAGGAGATGAAGGTTATTATGAGTTCCTGTCCAGTTTTAGCATTACCAGACTTCTCACAACCCTTTGTAGTAAAATGTGATGCCTTAGGGGAAGGGTTAGGAGCAGTGTTGATGCAAAACCATCACCCTATTGCATTTGAGAGCCGTAAACTGAAGAACTACGAGCGCCACTACTCCATATATGACAAAGAGATGCTAGCCATCTTACATGCTCTCACAAAATTCAGACAGTACCTGGTGGGCAGTAAGTTCAAAATCAAAACCGATCATAACAGCCTCAAGTATTTCTTGGAGCAGAAGGAACTGAATGACCGACAACAGAAATGGGTTAGCAAAGTACAAGCCTATGATTTCGAGACCGAGTATGTAAAAGGTAAGAATAATGTAGTAGCTGATGCATTATCCAGGCGTCCCGCCTCATTATCTCTCAGTAGTATATCCACAGATTGGAGGGCACTTCTCTTAGTAGAATACTCTAAAAATAAATTCGCTTGCGAATTATTGGATGGACAAATTCAGGATGACAGGTACAGGATTGTTGATGACATCATCTATTGCAAGAACAGGATATACCTCGTCCCATAATCCAAATTGAGGAAAAAGATCATTAAGACAACACATGATTCTCCTTTATCAGGGCATCAAGGTTTTTTGAAGACCTACAGGTAGATCTGAGAGAGGTTCTCATGGAAGGGCCTCAAGGGGGAAATTATGCAGCATGTACGAGAATGTAGCATCTGTCAGCAGAACAAGATTGAGAACATCCATCCAGCAGGGTTACTTCAGCCACTACCGATTCCAGAACAGAAGTGGGAAAGCATCTCCATGGACTTTATTACAGGATTGCCCAAGGTCCAAGGGCGAGATTGTTTATATGTAGTAGTTGACAAATTGACCAAGTTTGCACATTTCTTTTCGATATCATCAGACTACTCGGCAGCTCAAGTCTCTGAGTTATTCTTCAGGGAGGACTTCAGGTTACACGGGTTACCTAAGACCATTGTCAGTGATCGGGATAGCAGATTCACAGGTGCCTTCTGGCAGGAACTATTCAGATTAGCGGGGACCTAACTGGCTACCAGTACGAGTTATCATCCCCAGAGCAATGGACAAACTGAAATAGTCAACAAGTGGATCGAAGGATATTTAAGGAACTATGTAGCAGGGCAGCAGCGAACTTGGATCAAATGGCTACACCTAGGGGAGTATTGCTACAATACTACCTATCACATGTCTATTAGGATGACTCCTTTTAAGGCATTATATGGTTACGAGGCCTTGGACTATGCAGATTTGGCATTTGGAGATAGTAGGGCTCCTAAGGCTAAGGATTGGATACAGGACAGTCAAGACATTCTGAAAATCTTGAAGGAAAACTTACAAACAGCCCAGAATCAACAGAAGTTGTATGCCGACAAACACAGGATTGAGCGGAGCTTCGAGGTAGGGGATTTGGTATACTTAAGGCTCCAACCTTACAAATAGTCTTCGCTTAAAAAGAAAGGAGCAGAAAAGTTAAAACCTCGCTTCTATGGACCCTCCAGAATAATTAGGAAGGTGGGAGAGGTGGCATATGAACTAGAACTTCCACAGGAAAGTAAAATTCACAATGTGTTCCATGTGTCTAACCTGAAGAAGACCCTTGGGAAACACATTGCTCCATCTACAGAATTACCTCCTTTAGATGATGAAGGACTGTTGATACTGATTCCCGAACGAATCATATAGACTAGAGAAAGGAAGCTCAGGAACAGGGTAATCAGAGAGTACTTGGTTCAGTGGAAAGAACTACCGCCAGAGGATGCCACCTGGGAAGGTGAACAGATATTGCAGCATCCCAGTTTGTAGTTGCTTGAGGACAAGCAATCTCAAGCGGGGAGGACTGTAATGTCCTCTTCCGATTAGGCCTTGAGGCCCAAAACCGCTAGCCTATGTGATTCCTGTGGGTTCGAGCGGTTACCGACAGTTAGGGGATCATCTAAGGACTGATGCCATCCATAGAAAATCTAGGGCATCATCATTAGGTCAAGAAGGGCCATCGGGCCCAAAGGCCATCTTCGTGCATGCCATCCAAGCATTATTTAATGATGCATGCACTCATTAAGTCTCCATGCGCATGCATGCAAGTCAACTGCAAATTAGAAGATAAAGTGACCTAATTAGGTCGAAGATTAGGGTTTTCGCAGTTGAAAGTTATAAAAGGAGGATAAAGCGAAAGGAGACTTCACTTTTGATGATTATTATTTTGGGAGCTCTTGAATAGCAGCACAGCGTGCAGCACAACAGTTGGGGTTGAAGACGACGTCTTCAACTAGTGGGGTTTCGACAGTGAAATATCTGCACTAGTCTCATTCAGGGTAAGCCATACAGGTTCACCATTTGCTCTTACATTCATTCATAGTTATCGAGTATACGGTGTAGATTGTTGCAGGGACACGTGTGCAGCCGTAAGGGGGGGTTTTCAGCCAGAAAGCCCTAATCGGTTGCTGGGTCTTCAGATCTCAGTTTTACTTCAAAACTCGAGCACCATTCTCATCATCGACATCTTTCTCTCGTACCCGGTGATTATCAGATCCGTCCGTGCTCATCTGAAGCAGTTATCAGCTATTTCGGGATCAGGGGGGCGTGAGCAGCTGTCTCTCTGGAACAATTCGCGAGCCTGCCTAGAGACCTCCGAAACTCTGCATGTACCAGGCATTCTCTCCGGCACGGGAAGGCTATCAGTCCCGCAAATCAGCAGCTCCATCGGACACCTCCTTCATTGAAAACGTCACCCTTATTTGATCTGGGGTTCTTGCTGCTGGGGTTTCATCGGAAGCAGAAGATATCAGTCCATCTCTGATTCAGTTCTTGCTGCTTGCATACTCTCTCAGGAGCAGTCCATCCAGCTTATCAGTGGTAAGTGTTCATTCTATCTCACAAACCCTAACCCTAATTTTTGCTATAAAATAGGGATTTTTGCATGGCAGTTTGCATGCCCGGTTGTATCAGCATATTTGCATAGGAATAGAAAATATCGGGATTTAGGATATTACAAGGGATTACGTGCTGGCTACCCAAACCAAAAATAATAATTTACGCTAAATCTGGGAAATTCGACCCATTATTTAGCGATTTAATTCACCCTAAAACACATTCATGACACGAATTCGAATTCATATTTAAATGCGGCAATTTTTCCAGCAATTTTCAATGAATAAGTTCGTCTTACACAAAAATTCGGCGATTTTTGAATTTTAAGGCGAAAAATCGCCGAATCCGGTGACATAGGGTACCGGTTCATCTCTAGATCGTCTCTTGATGCACGCATATTCTCTCAGGAGCATTTTAGCCAGCTTATCAATGGTAATTGTTACATTCTATCTTACAAACCTTTAACCCTAATTCCAACTATAAAATAAGGAATTTTTGCATAGCAGTTTGCATGGCCGTCTCTTTCAGTAACTTTGCATAGAATTAGAAAATATCAGTATTTGGGATATTACAGTGGTATCAGAGCTATCTTCTTGGCCAACTGTGGGCTTAATAAATGAGAAGTACATGAATACAGAAGAGGACACTTTTGTAACCTATAGGAAAAGGAGTAGGTACACAGAGGATTATGAGGATATCCAACTAGAAGATACCAACTCAGATATGGACCCAACAGGTATACACTTTGACAGGGGAAACGAAACGGGAGAAGATGAGGACAGGATGGAGTTTTGCAACTTAGTATCTGCATTGCAAGACTTAGCCAAAGGGCAAAAAGATGTACTTAATGCAATCAACAGATTATCGGTGAAACCAGAACCAGGTAACAGCGGTACACCTCCTTCACCGGTAGATAGAGCGTCTACAAGCAGCAGTGGGAAGGTTGCATACACCAATATACAAAATACACCCCACATATATACTAGACCTTTCAACATGCCTACTATGCATCACTTTTTGGCAGATGCAGTAGGAGGTTCAGTCATGCAGGTAGAGCCTAGCGAACCCTTTGGGGCTTATTTGCAGGAATACAGGGACTTAGGGGATGAGTTTCATGCAGCCATGTCTTTTTCGGATTTTTGCAACATGAAGAGTAGGAACAAACCCGGGAATTTCAACAAGGGATTCAATCATAACTATGAGTTGTAGAAAACCTTGGGCAGGTTGACCATCCCAAACTTTGATGGGACTTGCGGAGGTTTAGCGAGGATATGGGTTCAAAAGTTGGATACCTACTTCCAACTCAATCCCACGACAGAGATAGATGCCATTAAATTGGCTACACTCCACCTGGACGGAGAGGCTCATGAGTGGTGGTACCACGAATTAGTGACATTGGGTCACAACACCATTCACTCCTATGGCGAGTTTACTCAGAAACTCATGGAGAGGTTCGACATGAAGAATCCAGAGATACATTTCAGAGAGTTGGCTCAACTCAAACAGAATGGTAGCGCAAAGGCCTTCATCTCAGAATTCCATAGGATAGCGGTCATGGTAACAGATGTGTCAGAGAGCAGGTTGACGATGTTGTTCACTGAGGCCCTAACAGAGCCACTACGGGGATGGGTGAAAGCCTACAAACCCACCACTCTACAGGATGCCATTAGCAGAGCCAGAGATCTCCAGGATTCAGTTCCGAAGAATAGGTTCCCTCTCAAAACCAACTTTCCAGTTAGGGACAAGGACAAGAAACCTTTCCAACAGGATTTTCCCAAGAAAACACGGTTAGACGAGGACACCAAGAAAGATTTGAGGCGAAAGAAATTATGTTTTACTTGTCAGGAACCATGGGTGCCAGGACACAGGTGTGTAGGGAAGGCAAAGGCTCACTACATCGAAGTGTATTTGGACAGTGACAGGGAGGACTATGAGCAGGAGGCAACATAAGAACTATGGGCAACAGAGGAAGAATCACTCCAGGGTGATACACCAGAGGGAGTCATTGCTACGTTATCTGGAGTACTGAGATTCCATACTCTCAGGGTCAGAGGAGTAGTACAGGGCCATAGAGTGGGAGTATTGATTGATGGGGGAGCAACCCACAATTTTATTGACTCCGCTTGAGTAGCCAAGAGGGGTATTCAGACAGAGAAGTTCGAGGGATTTACGGTAGCGATAGCCAAGAACTCCAACATGGAGTGCAACTATTGGATTCCAAAATTGAATGTCACATTAGGCAACTACCAGATGACAGATTCATTTTATGTAGTAGATGTGGCAGATGCTCATGTAGTATTAGGTGTTCAATGGCTTTATTCAATAGGGAAATATACTACAGACTACTGGGAAATGGAAATGGAATTCCAGGGGCCAGACGGAAAACAGGTAGTTTTGAGGGGCATGAACACTTATCCCCCAAAACCGGTCTCTTCACAGAGAATGGAGGCAGTACTCAGACAGGATGACATAGAATGGGTGACATAATGTTTTGTCACCTTTAGGAAACCTCCAGAGAACAACACACAACACCTAGGTGATATTCAGGCCTTATTACAGAAGCACGAAAAGGTATTTCAGGACCTTCCAGCAGGTAGACCGCCAGACCGAGACTTTGAACACATTATTGAACTAGAGGAGGGGACACAGGCAGTCATCACCACTCCTTATTAGCATCCCAAAAAATACAAAGATGAGATCGAGAAGACGATCAAAGAATTGCTGGAGCTTGGATACATTCAGCCCAGTTCTAGCCCCTTTGCATCATCAGTGGTCTTGGTCAAGAAGAAGGATGGCACACTGCGAATGTGCATCGATTATCGAGCACTCAACAAAAAAACCATAAAAAACAGGTATCCCATCCCTAGGATTGATGAACTCATGGATGAACTGCGGGGTGCCAAATACTTTTCCAAGATTGATCTTTGCTTGGGGTACCATCAGATCCAAGTAAGGGATCAAGACATCTCTAAAATAGCTTGCCATTGTCACTATGGTCACTATGAATTCCTAGTCATGCCTTTTGGACTTACCAATGCTCCAGCCACTTTCAGTCATGCATGAACCATACTTTCAGAGTTCAGTTATGTAAGTTTTTGCTAGTATTCTTTGATGACATCCTGATTTACAGCAAAACATGGGAGGAACATCTGAAACACCTAGACGAAATATTGAGCATTCTAAAAGAACACTCGCTTTATGCGAAAATGTCCAAGTGTGAATTTGCCATGAAGGAAATGCTGTATCTAGGGCACATAATCAGTGAAAAAGGAGTACAGGTTGACATGGAGAAAATCTAAGTTATCAGGGATTGGCCCGCGCCAAAAACAGTCACAGAATTGAGAGGCTTCTTAGGCCTTTGCACTTATTACCGAAGGTATGTTAAGGGGTTCTCCCAATTTGCCGCACCCCTCAGAGATCTCACAAAGAAAGGGGCATTCACCTGGACAGAATTAGCACATAAAACTTTTGAGGAGATGAAAGTCATTATGAGTTCTTGCCCAGTGTTAGCATTACCAGACTTCTCACAACCATTTGTAGTAGAATGTGATGCTTCAGGGGAAGGGCTAGGAGCAGTATTGATGCAAAACCATTACCCTATTGCATTTGAGAGTCGAAAACTGAAGAACTACGAGCGCCACTACTCCATATATGACAAAGAAATGCTAGCCATCTTACATGCTCTCACGAAGTTCAGACAGTACCTGGTGGGAAGCAAGTTCAAAATCAAGATAGATCATAACAACCTCAAGTACTTCTTGGAATAGAAGGAACTGAATGAGGGCCAACAGAAATGGGTCAGCAAAGTAACAAGCCTACGATTTCGAGATAGAGTATGTAAAAGGTAAGAATAATATAGTAGCTGATGCATTATCCAGGTGACTTGCCTCACTTTCTCTCATGAGTATATCTACAGATGAAGGGCTCTTCTCTTAGTAGAATACTCCAAAAATAAATTCGCTTGCGAATTATTGGATGGACATATTCAGGATGATAGGTACAGAATTGTCGATGACATCATCTATTACAAGAGCAGGATATACCTCGTCCTAGAATCAGCTTTAAGAAAGAAAATCATACAGGGAGCACATCACTGTCCACTATCAGGACATCAGGGTTTCTTGAAGACTTACAGGCAGATTCGAGAGAGGTTCTCATGGAAGGGCCTCAAGGGGGAAGTCATGCAGCACATGTGGGAATGTAGAATATGTCAACAGAACAAGATTGAGCACACCCATCCAGCAGGGTTGCTTCAGCCACTACTGATCCCAGATCAGAAGTGAGAAAGTATCTCCATGGACTTCATTACAGGATTGCCCAAGGTCCAAGGACGAGATTGCTTATATGTCGTGGTTGATCGACTGACCAAATTCACACATTTCTTTTCTATATCATCCGATTACTCCGCAACTTAGGTAGCTGAGTTATTTTTCAGGGAGGTCTTCAGGTTACATGGTTACCTAAGACCATAGTTAGGGATCAGGACAGTGGATTCACAGGTGCCTTCTGGTAGGAGCTATTCAGATTAGTGGGGACCGAGCTTGCTACCAGCACGAGTTATCATCTCCAGAGTGATGGACAAACCGAGATTGTCAACAAGTGGATTGAAGGATATCTGAGGAACTATGTAACAACGCAGCAATGAGGTCTTCAGGTTACACGGGTTACCTAAGACCATAGTCAGTGATCAGGACAGTGGATTCACAGGTACCTTATGGTAGGAGCTATTCAGATTAGTGGGGACCGAGCTTGCTACCAGCACGAGTTATCATCTCCAGAGTGATGGACAAACCGAGATTGTCAACAAGTGGATTGAAGGATATCTGAGGAACTATGTAACAACGCAACAATGAACCTAGATTAAATGGCTACACTTAGGGGAGTACTGCTACAATACTACCTACCACATGTCTATTAGGATGACACCTTTTAAGGCATTATATGGCTACAAGGCCTTGGATTATGTAGATTTAGCATTCGAAGACAGCAAGGCTCCTAAGGAAAAGGATTGGATACAGGACAATCAAGATATTCTTAAAATCCTGAAAGAGAACTTACAGACAGCCCAGAATCAACAGAAGTTGTACGCAGACAGACACAGGGTTGAGCGGAGCTTTGAAGTAGGAGATTTGGTATACTTACGACTCCAACTCTACAGATAGTCTTCACTTAAGAAGAAAGGAGCGGAAAAGTTAAAACCTCGCTTCTACGAACCCTACAGAAAAATCAGGAAGGTGGGAGAGGTGGCATATGAACTAGAACTACCACAGGAGAGCAAATTCATAATGTATTCCATGTGTCCAACCTGAAAAAGACCATTGGACAACACATTGCTCCATCAATAGAATTACCTCCTTTAGATGATGAGGGACTATTGATACTGGTTCCTGAACGGATCATCAGACTCGAGAAAGAAAACTCCGGAACCAGGTGATTAAAGACTACTTGGTCCAATGGAAAGAATTACCTCTAGAGGATGCCACATGGGAAGGAGAACAGGTATTGCAGCATCCCAGTTTGCAGTTGCTTGAGGACAAGCAATCTCAAGCGTAGGACTGTAATGTCCTCCTCTGCTTAGGCATTGAGGACCAACCTGCTAACCTATGTGATTCCTGTGGGTTCGAGCGGGTACTGACAGTTAGCGAATCAACTGAAGACTGATGCCATCCACAGAAAATCTAGGGCATCAATATTATATCACCATTGGGTCAAAGAGGGCCACCAGAGCCAAAGGCCACCGGCATGCATGGCATCTAAGCATTATTTAATGATGCATGCACTCGATTAAGTCTCCATGCGCATGCATGCAAGTCAACTGCAAATTAGAAGTTAAAGTGACCTAATTAGGTAAAAAATTAGGGTTTTTGCAGTTGAAAGTTATAAAAGGAAGATAAAGTAAACAGAGACTTTACTTTTGATGATTATATGATTTTGGAGCTCTTGAGTAGCAGCACAGCGTGCAGCCACAATAGTTGGGGTTGAAGACAACGTCTTCGGCTAACAGGGTTTCGGCAGTGAGATATCTGCCCTAGTCTCTTCCAGGGTAAACCATCCAGGTTCACCATCCACTCTTCAATTTATTCATTCCTTTACAGTTATCCAATATCCATCAGAGATTGTTTGCAGGGGCATGTGTGCAGCCGTAAGGGGGTTTTTAGCTGGAAAACTCCAAATCATTCGCTGGGTCCTCAGATCTCAATTTACCTTCAGAACCTAGGCACCATTCTTATCATCGGTATCATACTCTAGTACTTGGTGATTATCAGATCCGGTCTTGCTCATCTAGAGCAGTTATCAGCAGTTTCGGGATCAGGGGGCGTGAGCAGCTAAACATCCAGATCAATTCGCTAGCCTGCCTAGAGACCTCAGAACTTCCGCATGTGTCAGGCATCCTCTCCGGCACTGGAAGACTACCACTCTTGCAAATTCCCAGCTTCAACGGGTACCTCCTTCACTGAAAATGTCACACTTAGATGATCTTGGGTACGTGCTGCTGGGGTATCACCGGAGGCAGAAGGTACCAGTTCATCTCTAGATCGTCTCTTGATGCATGCATATTCTCTCAGGAGCATTTCAGCTAGCTTATCAGTGGTAAGTGTTACATTCTATCCTACAAGCCCTAACCCTAATTCCAGCTATAAAATAGGGAATTTTTGCATGGCAGTTTGCATGCCCGACTATTTCAGTAACTTTGCATAGAATTAGAAAATATCGGTATTTTTATCTTAATAAGGCACACAAAAAGTTTCCAAAGCCCTTCGAACCAAGCCAAATAGCTTACTAACAGATATAAGCGACTCATATGAATGAATTAGACTCATTAAGTTTACATAGCCGTACATTCACCGATCTACACATAGTTTGACTAGTGCTTGAATAGTGCATAATATATGAGAAATGACAGTGTGATTTTCATTAATAATGGGGCATTTGCAGAGATTACATCAATGGCTGCTATGGCAGCTCGAAATACAAAAGAAGATATTCTATAGAGAGAGAAGGAATGGCTACAACAGAACCACAAAGAAAAGAGAAAGATTTACCTGCTCCAGATGAGTGTTTTTCCTTCTCTGTTGTGCCCTCTATCAACAAGATTTCGACCCCAACTCTTAGATCTGCCTCCTATAGTGCACCCTCTACCAAATATGGATGATATACTTTCTTTAGAACAACTCCCAAAATATTTTGATGACCACAGGTGCACCTTCCTTTAGCAGAAAGCAATTCAATCACTGCTGTCTCAAAACTTCACAACTTCACACTTCTACTGACTGGAACTTGAACTGACCATCAAGAATTAAACCCCACTATTGTAGATGAACATAAACACCTGGATAAAACTCTATAGAGAAATCTGGAAGTAGGGAGATCCTCATGGCCAAGTTTGAAGAGGGATATCTAGTCATCAGTTTAGAAGCTCAATCTGCCTCACATCCATGGACGTACAATTGTTTTCTTGGAAGGAGCCACTATACCTATATCTCTCAGGCTAAGTCACTGGACACGTCCAAATAGGCCACCGTTTCCTGTGTCATCGTGTCGGACATGAACATGTCCTGATACAATGTCAGACACTTGTTTTGGACGTGTCTTGTTCTAGGACACGTCCAAAAGACGTGTCCGACACTGTGTCAAGACGTGTCCCAAAATCAGGACACCGTGTCCCTAAAACAAGACACTTCTAACCCAAAAAAACTGTAACAAAACAATTTTATCGTCATTTGTTCACATTTTTCTGCGAGTATTGAACTCTAAGAGGGGTATATTTTGCAAGAGAAGAGCATTAGAAGGTTTTCCATCTTGATATACCTCATTTTGTATTTGCTAGTGGCATTCCAACATCTATGTAATACATTTTGATTTTGATGACTCAATGAGAAATATGATTCAGACATCTATGTAATAGAACGTTTTGATTTTGATGACTTAATGAGAAATTTTATGAGTCTACGAGAACCCACTGCACTGATGGAATTATAGCCCCCCATGTTTGCCATCCTTCTCTTTCTCTGTCTGCATTTTTTGATGTATTTTATTTTTCCATATACATTTACATATTAAATTGTTAAATGTTTGGCTCTTAGTTGTGATGTATTTTTAGTATTCTTCTATGTACATTTACATATTACATTGTTTGGCTCTTACTACTTAGCCTCTCAAATCAAGTCAGGGAGTATACCAATAAGTATTATGTGGGGGCATATTCCACAAACACCATCACAAGGGTATTCATTTCACATAGGGGAGGTTACCCCTTATTTCTATTCCTACCCATGACATTCAATCTAAGTGGCATCATCATTGTAAGTGGCATAATTTAAAATATAAAGGGTGTTTAGTAGTGGGAGCAGATAATAATAGGGTGTGGCCCCCATCCATGCAATCTAATCAAATAGAAAAAATCCTATTTTGGTTGGCTTTCTTATGCCTCTCGCGGACATATAATAGTGGGGGCGAGGGAAGCCAATCACCATCCTTTTTCCCTTGTTTCAATAATGGATTGAGACCTATCCCTTTCCGCTAATGGGGGTTTTAGTTAGGTCTATCATTGACGTATGCAATGTGATTTGTGAATGTGTAATGTGTATTGATTGTAATTTCTATTGAATATTTGTAAATGTTCTAGTTTCTACAAAAAATTGGATTTGAATGTCTATATATATATATAAAATGTGTCCTTTGTGTCCTAATTTCAGGGGTCGTAGTGTCCTTGTCTGACACTCGTATTCCCGTTTCCTCCATGTCCTGTGTCCTCGTGTCAGGTGACTTAACTTTCAGGTGTATCAAGGGATATCGACTGCCAAGGGTTAGATAAGCTGCTGTGTGGAAAAGAAAGAAAGTCTCCATTGTGAAAGAGGAATCTATTCCAACTAATGGAGGAGTTAAATCCTTTTTTGATCTAAATGACACCTCATTAATTTGTTTAGTTGTAGGTTTGTGAAGATTTTGGTTTGGTGAAGAAAACCCATGAATTTACTTGGGGCACCATATGAAAGTGTTAGGACTGAATCCAATCCTTTAGTCAAAACTGATGTGAATCTGTTGTCAAAAGATAAATATGAATAAATAATAAATTGATAATAGATGATATGATACAATAGATTAAATAGCCTAGTTTTATATGCTTTGAAGATGACTTTGTGTAAAGTAACGTCTCTTGTAATTATTTAGTTATTTATTAATTTTTTATTAACTATTAGGTATTAGTAATTATTTTCGTAACATTGCCTTCCCCTTGAGGAAAGCTTTGTCCTCAAAGCTAAATTTGTTGACATCGTCTTTTGTTCTTGATTTGTGTTGATGCTTGATTTGAGATATGTGATCTGGACTGATCTCTCTATCTTGACGAGAGCCTGAATCCTTTTTGTGCTGTGACTCTTCCTGCTTGAGTGGCAAACTTCTCGGTCCATACAATCAGTACTTACTTCCATTACATTTAAATTCCATGTATTGTTTTTGTAGGTTGGTAGAGTAAGTCCCTAATGATACTAACCAGTCGGCGCCTAATACCATGCCTACTTCCTTGAGTGGTAAGGCAATACAATTGAGCTATAGGTGTAAGTTTTGTATCTGCAATGGCACCCTGTGAGATTTTCCTACTTCTGTGATGTTTTGTTCAACGATAGTTGAGGCTTCAAGTTCTTTGGCAGGGAACACAAAAACATTAAGTTCCTTTGCCTTGTTGATGTCAATCAAATTATGGGTACTTCCCGAATCAACCAAAACTGTACTGTCCTTATTCCTAATTATCCCAGTAAGATGTAATCTCTTTGGTCCTGATTTCCTTGATTTTGTTACTTGGAATAGGAATTATTCATTTTTAAGGTTGTCGCGACATCTCAACTGAGGCGGGATATATCTCTCTGTGATTGATTGACTTTCCTTCTGTCGGTTGTGGTCTGTCTTGGGGGTCTCTAACTCTTCCTTCTTACGAGTTTGTTGAATACAGGTAACTATCACCACTGATACTTCTGATGAGCTTGTGTCTTCAGAGTTAAGATGTATCGTCTTCTCTTGACACCTTTACTTCCTTCCCATTTATTATTTTGCAATGTACCACGCGATGGGTTTTGCATTTATGACCTTGTATCCAATCTTCTCCACATTGACGACAATTCTTCTTCTTCTTTTTACTGTTACTATTGGACCGGCTAGCTGATGTTTTTGAACCCTTTTCGAATTCATAGCCATATGACTGAGATTTGTTGCATTGATGACCAAGTGACCATATATCTTCTACATCGTGTCTCTTGTTGTCGTAGATATCCTTTGACAAGGTTCCCTTGTCTTGATATTTTAAACTTTTCCTCAATAATTTTTGCTTTGTGCCGTGCTCTATCTAGATTGGATACGTTATGCAATTCTAACTCTTCTCTTATGTAAGGTTTAAGACCAGAGACATATGTCTGGAGACGCTGATCATTTGTTAATTCTGGTACTCTCGTCGCTAAGGCTTCCCACTCGTATGTGTATTCTTCCACATCGCCTTTTTGCTGTAACCTAGTAATCTTGGCAAAGAAGTCTTTCTCGGTTACACCTTGAAACCTTTTAAGAAGACCGTTCTTAAAGTTATTCCAACTAAAGGACTAGACTAGGGTTGTCGTCTTCCACCACATGTACCAGTTGTACGCATTCCCCTCTAACTGCATGGCAACGTACTTAATCTTCTCGCTATCGCAGGGTATGTTATGGATATCAAAGTATTCCTTGGCTTTATTGATCCATGCGATGCATTGCTTCTCGTCACTATCAAATTTGGGTAACTCTAGCTTTACCCTTATTTGTTATCCATGTGCTTGGGGAATTGATAATGCCAGAATGTTAAAGAAGGGAACTTTGTGGGGTGGCGCCGTGTCGTGTTGGCCTGGCGATTTAGGTGTGTTTGGAGGGGGTGTATTAAAAGGGTCTAGGTTATAGCTAGGTGGGGGAAATGAAGTGTGTGGCAGTAGTCTGGCCAAGATAGTGTTGAGAGATTCTTGCATCTTCTTTTGCTCTGCCTGTAATGCATTGATTCCTTGCTCTAGTCCTTCCTTGAGTCCTGTTAATTCATTATTATTTTTGTCGATGTCTGCCTTGAGTTCGACATACCTCTTGTTGACTTTTTCGTCCAATTGGTCCAATTTGGCGTTGATATCTCCCATTCTGGTGACTGCTGGGATTTTTTGCCTGTTGAACCTTGATTTATTTTTATTGGCTGTTTGAAGCCAGCAAACCACGGTTTTTTTTGTAATAATAATATTATTATTATACTATAATAATAATAATGTTTTTTTTTAAAATAATAATAATAATAAAAATATTTCAGGAAGAATCGGAAAAACCACAGTATTCATAATTGCATATCGACGTTTCGAATCCAAAATAGGATCCATCATCAGGACATATTGCCGAGTAATATGAAGGGCAAAAAACTGAATATATAGTAATGGGATGTGGAAATAAGAAGAGGTCGGTTCTAGGATTTTAGGTTTTAAGTGAGTTCTCGGATATTTAAATACAATAATTAATTAAAAACCTAAATTGTCTATGGTAGAGTTTGTAGAATACAATTAATGTATTGGAATTGTTTATTATTTTAATTTTAATTTTTATTATTAATTTTATTTTTAAACATTATTTTAATTTTAAATTTAGGTTAAAACCAATACAATGTATTTGTAATATTGTTATAACAAAGTGTAGGTTTAGTTATTTTAATTTTAAATTTAGGTTAAAACCAATAATATGTATTTGTAATATTGTTATAACAAAGTGTAGGTTTAGTTAATAGTTAATGTTAATTATAAATTTAAACCTTAAATATTTAATAATTTTTAATTATTTTAATTTTAATTTTAATTTTAATTTTAATTTTTAATTTTTAATTTTTAATTTTTAGATGTTAATAATGTAGTAAGTTTTAAGAATTTCAATTGTTGTAAGTCAATATTTTAAACTTGACAAAGGGTTACCGGTCTTAAGGTTTTAGAAGGTACGGAAAAGGGGGAGTCTACAACATTCCTTGTTCATGCAATATCAACTATATAGGTGAGACTGGACGTTCGTTCCACACAAGACTTAAAGAACATGAAGCTGACATGAGGATTGAACGAGTCCGAACGAGTCCGTACCTCAGCCCTGGCAGAACATTGTGCCAAAACCAAACATCAAATTTGCCTTGAAAACACCAAAATCCTAGCCAAAGAAAACCACTATTTCAAAAGGAAATTTAGGGAAGCCCTAGAAATCATCAAACATCCAGACAATCTGAATAGAGATGGAGGCCTCGAAGTCAGCACGAGTTGGCTTCCTTCTATCCTTAAAACTAGATTAAGTAGATAACCCCCTTTTCCGTACCTTCTAAAACCGTAAGACTGGCAACCCTTTGTCAAGTTTAAAATATTGACTTACAACAATTGAAATTCTTAAAACTTACTACATTATTAACATCTAAAAATTAAAAATTATTAAATATTTAAGGTTTAAATTTATAATTAACATTAACTATTAACTAAACCTACACTTTGTTATAACAATATTACAAATACATATTATTGGTTTTAACCTAAATTTAAAATAAAAATAACTAAACCTACACTTTGTTATAACAATATTACAAATACATTGTATTGATTTTAACCTAAATTTAAAATTAAAATAATGGTTAAAAATAAAATTAATAATAAAATTTAAAATTAAAATAATAAACAATTCCAATACATTAATTGTATTCTACAAACTCTACCATAAACAATTTAGGTTTTTAATTAATTATTGTATTTAAATATGTGAGAACTCACTTAAAACCTAAAATCCTAGAACCGACCTCTTCTTATCTCCACATCCCATTACTATATATTCAGATTTTTTGCCCTGCGTATATGTGTTGATGATGGATCCTGTTTTTGATTCGAAACGTCGATATGCAATTATGAATACTGTGGTTTTTCCGATTCTTCCCGAAAATAACCACAACAGAAGTCTTGCTACAAAAATAATAATATTATCATAATTTTTTTTATATATTATATAATAATAATAATAATATATTAATATATAAATTTTTATATCACATATATATATATTTTATTGTATTCAATTTTTTCTTGTTGTATGTAGGTATGTTTGCGTGGAGTTGGAACGGATGATGATACGCAGAGATGGGTAGAGCTCGGACCAGGCGCAACAAAGTAGAGGGAGACACGAGCAACACTGACATTGAGGAGGAATACAGAGGATGCAGGGAGGGCAGCGGAGATGGAGGTTCGTTGGTGTTGAGGGGAGAGCGGAGGGAGTTAGCGAGGAAGGGAAAGGCGAGGACGAGTTGGCACGGGGTAAAGGGAGAGCCGAGGAAATGGGAGGTGGCCGCGGGCAGGAGGAATGGAACGGAGGAGGAGACCAGAGGGTTCGGGGAAGACAGTGGCGGGGGGACATTCAGAGGGGCGGACAGACGACTGCATGGAGCAACAGTGGAGTACGCACAAGGGAGGTGGACAAGGACGGGTCGCGGGGAAAAATAAACGCTGGAGGAGGACGAAGATGGGTCGCGGGGAAAATAAACGCCGGAGTATGATGAGGATGGGTCACGGGGAGAAGGAACGCGTTTTGCAGGAGCAGGAGGTGGTATGGCGGCGGCAGGTTGATTTTGAATGACGGCTGGTGCGGGCGTCTTCGAGCTCTGATACAAATGTTAGGACTGAATCCAGTCCTTTAGTCAAAACTGATGCGAATCTGCTGTCAAAAGATAAATATAAATTAATAATAAATTGATAATAGATGATATGATACTGTTATCACTCCAGGAAACTACCTAGGGTTATAAGCTAGGTATGCCTGGTAACTTAAGAAATTATGTTTTTGTGTTTTTGTAAAGGTGGATCAATGGG
>LPNX010047248.1:479218-491695 GCA_001517045.1 Pseudotsuga menziesii
TTGTTTCGTGCTTTAGCTGCCGAAAATGACCTGTTTCAGCGGTTAACTAACCTTTGACAGACAAGTTTAGCTGCCGAAAGCTGAGATTTTGAATTTTGAAGATTAAAACTTGGATGAATGAAAATTCAACTATATACTTCAAAACAAGACCTCTTAATGGACTCTAAAAAATTTAGAAGGAAATTTTTTGACTCGATCCTATCACCTAAAATAATGAAAAATTGACTGGGTTATTTTAGGAGATAACAGATACAATGGAGAAAATAACCTAATTTTAAATGCTTCGAAGATGACTTTGTGTAAAATCACGTCTCTTTTAGTTATTAGTAATTATTTTCGTAACAAAAAGTCAAAGATAAAAGTAGTTTTTTAAAATCAAATCATATAGTCACCAAGGAAAATTGCACAACCATCAAGGAAAATTATAAAACCGCCAAGGAAAAATCAACTAGCCACCCATGGAAATTGTACAATTGTTGTACATCTAATAGTCTCCTTACAACCACTACAAGTTTTCTGTATAGATCGTTGTACATTATTTTTGAGGTATTTTCTTCATTTCTAATTGCTTCCAGAAGAGTTTGCCCATAATTTTCAGAATGGAGATTCTTTTAGAAAAATTCAATGGTTAGATTTCCATACCTGGAAAGTGAAAATCCAGATGCAGTTAATAAACAAAAACCTATGGGGAACAATAAAGGGATTGAGGAATTGCCTATAGATCGAGATAGATTTACTGGAATGGAAGAGCAAAGATGATAGAGCCAAAGCTATTATTGGCCTTGCTTTCTCAGACTTTGAGTTGCATCATGTAGATTTGAAAAAATCATTTAAGGAAATCTACGATGATTTGAATAATGTATTTGGAACAAAAGCAATGAATGCAAAGTTTTCTTTGAATCTAAAGTTATTCAGATTCAAGAACTTTGTTAAGTCACTGTTTTTAGCCACAAAAACAATCTGAGATATCTCATTTAGATAGCTAGATGAAGTCATAGCTATAGTAGAGGATGCCAAATCCATTTTGTTAAACGATCTGCCTCCTCAATGCAACAATGTTATCTTGACCGTCAATTAGATGTCTTTACACACTCTAGAAGACATGATTTCATTTCTCTTAGTTGAAGGAAAGAGAGCAATTGCGAGATATTCAGAAGGAGCCAGAGACAACACGATATTGAAAGAAAAGGATGGGAAATAGAATGACAGGTAAGAGTGGGATTGGGTATTACTACTAAGGAAAAATAGGTCATGCAACAATCAATTGCAAAACGCATGCCAGTGACCTCAAAGGAAAGCTTCTAGAGTTAGCAAATGTAGGATTGCTGGAGATCCACCAGAAATTGATAGCGGTGATGACCCCACTAAAGAATTGACATTGTTTGCATTTTAAGGATCCCACACTTTGAAGACAAGGAGTATTGCAAGGAAGGATAGATAGTTGTTCAATAATTTGGGATGCTTGTTGATCGAGGAAACTATATCTCATTGGGGTTATGACACATGCACATAGGGGATTATTGTTCTTTAGTTAAGGGGAGATCTAAGATTTGGAGGTTCAATATCATACCATTACGAGGGTTATGAGGTGTTTCATGTGCAAATGGTGTCCAATAATGCTTGGAACTTGGTTTGCATCCAAGAGACTACAACTTTCAAAGGAATAGGGAGCAGCTTGAAGGAGTCTTAGTGGTTCAAGCAGTGTTTTCAAAGAAAAGCGTTTGATGAATGTTTGATCTTGTTGTTTTAGTTTTAGTGGTTCAAGCATTGTTTTCAAAGAAAAGTGTTCGAGGAATGTTTGATTCTGTTGTTTTAGTTTTCAATAAATGTGTTTGTAGTCAGAGTGTGTTTTCTTTCAGTGCGTTTTGTTTCTAATACTGTATGCATTTAGAGAGGGTGTTCGAATATAAAGATTGCATGTGTAATAAAGTCACTTTAGTGATTTAGGCTAGAAGATAGGCGTTTCCAATTATTGCGCCGAGAGGCGCTCTACAACCCAGTATGAGGGATATCTTGTAACGTTTGTAACGAGGGAGATCTTGTAACGTTTGTAACGAGGGAGATCTTGTAACGTTTGTCGATATTATGTCGGCCAAAAATAATATTGCCGAGTATGGGAGAGATGTTGTAAGTTGTAACGTTTGTTACTAACAAAATAATAAAAAATAAATTTAATTATCAACCAAAATAAAGGTCGGCCACAAAAACAACCTCATATGGGGGAGATGTTGTAATGTTCCTACCTAACAAAACAATAAAAAATAAAAAAATTAATTATCCGCCAAGAAAATATAGGTCAGAAAAACAACACAATATGGGGGAGATGTTGTAATGTTCCTACCTAACAAAATAATAAAAAATAAAAAATAAAAAATTGTATTATCCGCAAAAAAAATGTTGGCCTTGCACATAGTTTTAAAACCATGTGCAAGGCCTCCTAAACAACCCATGGTTTTATTGTACATGGTTTAGGAGGGCCTTGCAAATTGTTTTAAAACCATGTGCAAGGCCTCTTAAACAACCCATGGTTTTATTGTAAATGGTTTAGGAGGGCCTTGGAAATGGTTTTAAGACCATGTGCAAGGCCTCCTAAACAACCCATTGTTTTAGGAGGGCCTTGCACATGGTTTTAAAACCATGTATGGGTGAGATGTTGTAATGTTTGTTCCTAACAAAATAAAAAATAATAAAAAATATTAGATATCGACCTTAAATAAAAAGATGTGTCTTTTAGTTTGAATCAAATCAATGGCTATATATAGGACACACCAAAGTTGATAGCTCCTTGAGTGCAATACTTAAGAAGAGGTTTGCACCTCGAGAGATTTGATCCCTCTCGGCGCTTGATAGAGCCTAGGATTTGGATCTATGCTGGTTATTAGCATTTAGGGTTTTGGACAAATATGACCTCTCAAACTCTCTATAAGAGAGGTGAATCTCGTTGTAATAGTGTAAAGTATTTTCTCAATAGAATATTGTGTTATTGTGTGTATCTTTATCTCAATCCTATCTAGGGTTTCAAGATTTAGCGATCTAGCTTATTCTTGTAACACAAGCAATTATGTTAGAATAGATACTTTAAAGTTTATAATGATCATAGCTTGCTCTTGGAAATTTATGTTAGGAGTGCTTTATTAGAAAGTTACTTTGTAATGTAATAAAGTTGTAATGTTGACTATGATGTAATAATGATGCGTTAATCCATTCATATGAACAGGTAATAGGTGTTATAATTTGGAGGAATTCATATGACTTGGTAATAGGTGTTATAACTTGGAGGTCATGTAACATGTCTTTCACCTCAACTTTGACTATGTATCAAGACAACACACATTGGAATACTATCACTGACGTATCTTTCTTTCACTTGCTTATTGTGAGTCTGCAATTGTGTATGTGTATCTCTTACACAGCTATCAACCTCAGGGATGATTCTCAAACCAACTACCAATGCATTTGTAATGTCACATTGTCATGGTAGCTATCACCAAAACAAACTGAATTGTTAATGTATTGGAAAAGCATCAGGCAGAAAGCTGAAATAGATAGAGAAATAGTAGCAGGGATGACTTGTTGAGATGATCTAGTCAAACACCTTGGAAGAACATGTTTATATCTTAATCTAGCATTGTATAATGGCCAGATCACTAAATGAAGCTTTGTATGCTGATCTTCACTATAGGTCCAGTTTGTAGTTCTCTGAGTATGCCATGGCAGCACCCCTTCATCACATGGCGTCGAAATTACTCCAAAACTGAAAAAAATGCTGGCAGTTTCAATAAGGCCTGAATACTCCATCTGTGACTGAAATGGCTCCCTGGGGCCTGTTTCTTGAAGGGCAATGTACCCATTCTCGAAACATCTGTGGGAAACACTACCACACATTTCCCGAAACCTGAAACTTTTTCGAAATGTTTCCGAGGCATTTCCCATATGTTTCATATCATCATCTCTGTTTTCTGTTTTCTTTTAATTGTGATGGGTTTTGGTGGGAGCCACCACTAAAAGTAAGCATTGAGATAAAAGCGCCAGAGGAATCCAACATGTCTACAATCTGTCCTATTCCATTTTCTTTCAATTGTCTACTTAATATCAGAGTCCATGTATTCAGCATTTAAATCTATGATCAATTATGACTATGATTCCTCTGTTCTTCACTGTTCTGCTTAATTCCATGATTTCATGGTTAGTTTGTATCTCTTATATCTCATACTAACATAGGAAAAATTAATAGAAACTCCGTAAAAGCGATACGGTATAGCAATTAGAAAAAAACTTGTTTCCTTTGGTCTGATATTCATTTATGACCTGCCCTAATGGCCCATATCTCATGTAAACAACAATGTGGATTATTTTAGAGAAAATATGAAGGATTAATATGTATTCTCCTCTTATTGAAGAAAATATTAAACCTATAGTAATAAAACAATAAAAATGCACATATTTTCTTGGGCAGATTTTTATTTTTATATTTTATTAACACTAATTTCTACAGATTTTCTAAAAAAACATATATCATTTTTTCTATGTTATTGGAACTGGACTGGAACTGGCAAAACTGGCTGTTCCCACCAGTTTTGGACCTTTCCGGTCTGGTTCAGTGTTTTTGACCGGAAATGACCGGTTCCATACCGAATTGGTTGGTTATGTAAATGCCCGAACTGGCCAGTTTTGTATGAAACCGGCTGGTTTTGTACAAGGTGGTTTAGAACATGAAATTTAGAAAGAAAAAAAGGTAAATCATCGGTAATATTAAATTCTTGAAAGTATGTTTGAGAGTGGTTCCAACCAGTGTTGCAAACATCAGCGTGGCGAAAAAATCGGCAGGGTCCAGGAAACATCGTTTCGGGATATCTCGTCAAAAGATCGGCAAACAATCAGCAAACTTAAAAAATACAAAAATATTCAAATTTTTTCAAATTTTTAAACATTTAAAGCAACAATAACATCAAATAAACACATTGCCACATGAATATGGAAAGAAAACCGATATATAAGATATATAAGATGTCTAGAGATACATCACACATAAAAAATGGATCATGTCCCTGAATCCAGAGTCATAAAAAATATAACAAATGTATCTCATCATCATCATTATGACTCACGAATCATCTACAATGAAATAAAGTAAATAAACTATCGATCCCCTCTACCCCTTTTACGGGCAAAGGTAATCGCTGTGCAAATGGCCTTTCCTCTAGAACTAGAAGTAAGTGCCCTTGAGGCTTGTGGGCCTCGTATTGGACTCTGACGTCCTCTAGAAGAAGACCCTGCAAAATGATGTCCTCTAGAAACTGGAGAAGGTGGCCGAAACTAATGTCCTGAAGAATGAGAAGGTCGAGGAGGTAGTCCTGCTCCTCTACGAGTACTAGTGCTTGTGCTACCATTGGGTCTATCTCCCTCTAGCTTTGATTGTGGCACACTCCTAGAATCGGTGTGAAACTCCTATGGAACTGGAACATGCTCATCCAAAGCCTCTGCATGAGTATCACCATGATCACTATCAGTATCATGATCATCCTCTAGCCAATCAGGGGCTGCCTCCATAACAGGCTCCTCACACTCTGCCCTCCATGCAGCAGTGGTGTCAATCCGATCTAATGAAATGGCCATCGCATCAACTTTTCTCTCATACTGCTTCACCCACAACCAGATATTGTAGTGGACGTAGACCAAATCATTAAGGTGTTGAGTATCCAACCTGGAGGAGGATCATAAATATTAAATATTAAATTCATAATTTATAAATTATAATGCATAAATTAGAAGGTAAAGTGGCATAAATCTATAAATTAGAATTTAATAATTTATATTATATAATGAATTTGAAATTCTCTAACTTGTTGCGCTTTTTGGAGTGTACTTTTTCAAATACACTCTAGTTGCTCTCGCAATCGGAAGAGCTACATGTTTGGTTGAGCACTCAAATGGCAAGCCTTTGTAGAATAGGTACACAACCACCATAGTTCTCCCACTAGGTATCTACAATGAAATTATGAATAAAATAAACATGAGAAGTGAAAATAAAATTTAAAACAAAGAATTAGAAAGAGAAAATGAAATTTTAAACTTGAAAGTTGAAAGTTTGAAACTAGGTGAAGCTTACTTGGCATCAGGTTGGTCCTCTCATTTATTTCTATATCAAACCCAAATGATCCTGTGGCTCTCTTATACATTTCCAACTCTTGGGAAAGCTGTGTACGCTTAGCTGCACCAGGTACCATCCTTTGGACACACTCATAGAATCCAGACATAACCTCTCCATCAAATCTAAAGCCATAGGAGTAAGCAAACGCAGGGTTGAGGTATAGCCCTGCAGCATGAATGGGGCGATGGAGTGTTGTCTCTCCTGCCCCTGATCTGCCTTGTCCTCATAATAAGTACAGATGGATACTTTGGCCCTATCCATGGCCTTATATAGGTAGCCCATTGTGGGCTTCTCTCCATCAACCAAGCGAAGAACCCTTACCAAAGGTTCGGTGATGGTGCACACCTCCTTCACCGCACCCCAAAAACTCTCATCATATGCAACTAGCCTAAATGTGTCTTGCCCCTCTGGTTTAGTGCTAAATGATAAAGTATGCCACTTTGGTGAAAAGAACATCGTCTGCAAGTCCCACATGGAATTCAAGAGTGTTTGAAGAGAAATAAAGCTAGTGGCAAAGCGTGTGATGACAGGACGCACCAACTCTTTGTCGCCTTTGAACTTTCTCATCAAGCTAAGCACCGCTCCATGGTTGTATATGAATTTTGTGATGCTCCGCGCTGAATCAATAGTATCCTTGATCCAATTAATCTTTCCTAAATCCTCTAAGATCAAATCAAGGCAATGGGCAGCACAAGGAGTCCATAATAGTGTAGGATACCTGGCCATGAGCATCCTACCAGCAACCACATAGTTCGTAGCATTGTCCGTTATCACTTGGACAACATGCTGCGACCCAATCTCTTGGATGAACTCATCCAACAAGCCACATAGTAAGGCCGCATCTTTGACATGTGCAGATGCATCCACAGATCTCATGAACATAGTCCCCCTGGGGCAATGAACCAAGAAGTTGAGAAGTGTCCTATCCCTCATATCGGTCCAACCATCCGACATCACATTGCATCCTGTTAAGTCCCATGATCTTTGAAGCTCCTCTAATATGTGAGTGCAATCATCTTTTTCATCTTGAAGGATGGGCCCTCTCAACTCCTCATAACTAGGGGGCTTAAACCCCGGTCCAACTATAGCAACTGCCTCAAACATGGACACATAAAATGGGTTCTTTGCAAAGTTAAATGGAATGGCACTCCATAGCAAGCATCGACCAATAAGTTTGTGTGCGTCTGCTTTTTCCTTTACTTTCAGCATGGACCTTATAGAAGGTTGTCTACTAGGATTGCATCTTGAAGATACAATGAAAGGCGATGTGGACTGTTGTGTGGAGTGGGTATTGGTATTTGGACTAGTCCCACTAGCCCCCACTCCTGCTGCGGATCCGGATCTTGAAGCAATTTGTTTCCTCACGGCCTCCTTGTATTGTTTCCTTAGCCCAGTGCCCTGAATTGCTTCTGTGGACTTAGCAATGAGTTCTGGGGTTGTTTGGTTGCAAGGACCCACATCATGCCCTACTATTTGTGCAAGGTGGTATGTCAACCTACTTATCCCACCTGTCATTCTCTTCCCACATAGATTGCAAGTGAGAATTTGTCGATTGAGTTGGTCAACAGGTGTGCCCCACTCCCAAAATGGATCCAAAGCCTTCGACATCTTGTATATGGAGAAAATGAAGCTTGATACTTTAAACTTTGAACTTTGAACTTAAGGCAAGAAAAAAAACGTTTTTAAGCATATGTGATTGATGGAAATGTAAAACACAAGAAGAAAGCCAAGATATATTGAGCATTCAAACACTATTTTGATGAGGGAAAATAAATAAACATTTTTATGAGGATTTAGAAGGACCTAGGGCAAGAAAAAAATGAAAAAGCATTTTTTGGCATGCAAAATACATAATAGATGCAAAAAACTTGCTTAAAACCCTATAAAAATTGATTTGGAAGATGAAGAATTAAATGGCAATGTAAATCAACAAGAATGCCTCATAGAAAAATGAGAAATGATGGGCAAATTATTTACTAACCTTCAGCTGTGATAAATGTGGAAAAAAACCCCAAAGAACAAGATCCAATCTTCAATTTTGATGGTTGATGGCGAAGGAAATGTTGCCCAAATCCGTCCTTTTAGCCCAAAGAAAGTGTTCTTGGTCTCCTTAGCTCTCCTCTCTATTTCTGCAGTGAGCAAATGACCAAAAAAAAAGATGACTTAAAAAACCCTTTTTCCCTCCATAGGCCGCGGCGGCTGGTTTTTTCGATCGACTTGCGATTTTTTCGGCGATTTCTCGGCAAAAAAAGGCGATTTTTCAGCAAAAAATTGGGCCAATTTTTTCGGTGATTTTTTGCTGAAAAATCGGTGTCCTCGAAATCTCGCAATTTTTCGGACATCGCCGATTTCTCGGCCGATGCTGGTAACATTGGTTCCAACCTCATCGGACTTCAGATGCAAAAAGTAGAAATTTAGTCCTATTTAGAATTCAATTGACTTAATAGTTTTCAAGATTTATGGATTTCAATGTTTCTACTGGATTCTATCATGTATGAGGGTATGGGATTGGTATTTAATTAGGTACATCAACCCCCCTATGTACCTTGATGTTGGTGGTGCTGATTGTTAAGCATGGGAAGCTTTTTCTAACTTATTTTAACGCTTGGATTAGGAAGCTCCATCAAAATTGTCGGATGTTGACAAATGTCCTTGGAGGATCAACTACGAGATTTGGGGTAAAGGCAAGGGCTAGAGCCCAGAGGAGAGGGGCACAGGATGTTATTGATGAATAGGATCCCAATATACAAATGATTTTGATGATATGTAGTTATTTATTGTGGCATGAAGTTTTTTAGAGTCTAGAGGCCATTTAGAGCCTATTTGTTTATCTATTTTGGGTCAGATATGGATTGCACTCGATGCTATTTTAGATGTATTCACTCTTACTTGCTATATACATAAAAAACTTTGCCTATTTGTGTATAATGGTTTGAATTCGTATGGATACACATTAATATATATATATATATATATATATATATATATTTTTTTTTTCTTTTCAAAATTTGAATATTTTATGTATTTTTTGGTTGATTGGTTTTTTGGTCCCTTTTTTTTTCTGGTTCCGGTCTGGTGCATATTTTTGGGCTCGACTGGTTCGGGTCTGATAACATTGCTGTGAATGTGTGTAGCTTTTTTCCCATTGCCATTTCTTAAAATTTGAAAGTGTTATTTTTGAAACTTGCTTCTGTTTTCTCGTTTTAAGTAAACTAGATATGTATAAAATGGTTTACAGTTTGACTGTAAATGTCTAATGTTTCTTGATCAATCAATGTAATTTCATACTGAGCTACTTTTACTTGATCAGTTTGTATCTCTTGCATTGGAAAGTCCAACTTTGGCACATATTTGTCAATCTGTGATTCTTCTGATACTGGATGCAGTTTAATACGTAACTTATTTAGTGTTGTATGTGAGAGATTTTGGTTTCAGATTTATACTGGTTGACATTGCTATCTGTATCAGGCTTTGAAAGGGAGTTATTTAAGAGGCAAAATGAAAAGCGGGCTACAGAAACTGAAGCTTATCTCTGGTCTGTAGCTGATATGTAATATGATACTTTATTCAATTGGCCAGGTCAGTGATTTCCGGACCGAATAAGGACAATACTTGGTTCATATTTCTTCACTGATTCTGCAGATTTTAAAGGCCACTTTCTTTGTTCACAGTCCAGAAGATGAATTACTCAAAGATGTATCAGTATATCCAATCGTTGTTTCATATTTCTACTCTGTTTCTGCAGATTTTAAAGGCAACTTTCTGTTTACAGTCCAGAAAATGAATCACTCAAAGATGTATATTCTCATAGGCATGTTGTATTTTCAGCTGGTACTCTGGTCTTTGTTTCTCACTGAGCAATGTTGGAGCCTATCTAGGACTGACTTTGCAGATATGATTCTCCATTAGAAAGCTCATATTTTTCTCACCTTGTACAGGTGGTGCCATTTTTTACTGCGGATATTTCTTGGCTATTTCAGCAAGAAGCTATTAGATTTTTAATTTTTTGTGTATTCCCTTTGGCATTTTATCCCTTGTTGTGCAGATGTCTTGGATTCTAATTTTCAACAAACACAGTAATAGGTTTCCCCAAGTGCATTTAATTGTATTTGAGTGTTTCATTAAATGGTTTCTCTTTACCCCTTGGCCATTACACTAAAATTAGTAATCATACTACTGCTGGCCCCACTCATAATTCATGTGTTTCTACTTCAAGACAGGAGTGAGGTACTTGGGTTGGTGTGGTGATATAAACAAATGAGAGGGGTGAATAAAATAGTGGAAGGAGAATCAATCAATGTTCTGAAAGAGCAATGCATTGCCAATGAGTAGCAGCAATTTTCTTATAGCTTCTGTAAATTTAAAGTTATGATTGAACCCTGAGCTTTGCGAGTTAAAAGTCAAATCCTATTAACTTATATTTTTCATTAACCTGGTCCATGATTTCTCAGTGACATCAAATTGGAAGAGAGGGCCAGGAAGAAATTTAAATGTTGTTTCCTTAGAATAATAAACATGGAAGTCTGGGTATTTTACAATTCATTTATGGTTTTTGAGGCTTTTATCAGCTGGCTTGGGCCATTATTTGTTTTTGAACTTTTTGTTATGTTGCATGAACTAAGGTAAGACTTCTCTATTTGTGACTAACTCATTATCTTACGCAAGTTTCTCTTATTTTAAACCTTCTGGAAAGGGCCGTATAATTTGAAGTAACATAGTGGAATCTTCCGAATAACTTTTATTTTTAAAGATGTAAGCATATTAAAATATATAGTATAGAATGCACATTTGGTCCTAACAAATGAACATGCAACTATTGATTATCATATTAATATTTCTTATCGATAAAAGCATGAAGGCTAAATTGGGGAATGTGGTGGGTTAACTACACTGAATTTATTGTCTTGCATTATATAATTACATATATTTATAATACAGAATTGTCTTAAAACGATAAATTACTTTAAAGACCACTTTAAAGTTTATTTTAATGTTTATATTTTCAATTATTTTACCATGTCTTTCCCAAGTGAATATTAAAATGGTTTGGGATGTACTCTTCACTTTGTCAAACAGATGATTGTTTCACCTGTGCATTCTTCATCCCAAGTCTTCCACGGAAACTCGCCCCCCAGGGTCGGGGGCTCGCCCCCCTCGCTCCCCACGCCCCGGGGGCTTGGGGGCTCCTCCAGAAACGTTTCTTCACGCCCCCAAAAATGCGAAACTTCAGGAAACGCAGGTGGGGGCGCGCCTCCTTGCTCTAAATGACGCCCCGCTTGTGGGGGGCGCCCACACGCCCCTCCCCGAAGATGGGGGGCGCCCACACGCCCCCCCACGATTTTGCCTTTTAAAAATTTATAAAATTCGAATTTAATAAAAAAACCCCAAAAAAGTCAAAAAGGAATTGCATAAATTATTAAATAATGAACTTTAACCCTAAATTGCCTTTACCTACATCGACTCAACATTATTTTGTCATTTCTGTTGTTGCCGCGTGAGTGTTGAAGCTGCCTGCCGCGTGAGTGTTGAAGCTGCCTGCCGCGTGACTGGAGTGGAGTGGAGTGTTGCCGTGACTGGAGTGGAGTGGAGTGTTGCATTTTGCAGCACTGTTGCAGTTTGCAGTGTGCAGGAGTGGAGAGGAGAAATCTTGAAGGAACTCGTGAGTCGTGGGTCACTCGTGGTCGCTGGCTGAAGGAGCTCGTGGGTCGATTGAAGGCTGAAGGAGCTCGTGGAGATAAGGTCGGTCAATTTGTCTTGAAACCGCCTGTGGAATGTGGCTGGAACAATCTTTTTTTTTTGCAAAATTTATAAATTATGGCTGTAACTCAAAAGCTATGAGGGTTTTTAATAAATAACAACAACTGCACTACACAGAAATTTCATGGAATTCTAAGCTAAAACAATCACCTTTCAAACTGGTCTTAATGCTTCCTAGAAAAATGTACCCAACAGGTTGTACAACCTATATGACCCAATACTTTCACTCAGAAACCAGGCTGCCACGATTTCAGCACCCAGAATTCAGCTGCAAAGGCTCAACAATAAATGTTTTGTCACTTTATGTATAAATAAACATTTTCCCTATTGCAAACAATTTAGATATAAATTAAAAAAACTAAAAATTAAGATCTTTTCTGTAGTTTAATCTTTCAATTTAACTATCAGTTATGGGAATTTTGCAAAATGGAGCATAATGTAAATGACAAATGTACATGCCCAGTTTTGATCATTTATAACTTATAAGGGCAATCTGTGTGCGCCCAGCATTGAGTCTGTATAGGAACTGAGAACTGTGTGTAACTCTAAGTTATGAAAGTTTTTATGAA